>PVLD010008733.1:0-81867 GCA_004027595.1 Dinomys branickii
GGCGGGGCGGGGCGGGGCCGGGCAGGGGCCTCGGCGGCAGGGCGCGGGCGGCTGGGGGGGGGCGGGGGGCTGGTGGCCGGCAGCGCGCGTAGCTGTCCGCTCTTCGCCGCCGGCCCACGCCGCAGTGTGTCTTGTGGACGGCGCCTTCCTGGTCAGCCCGGCAGAGCCCAGCTCCGCGGCCGGCAGCCTTCGACGTGATGTTCCGCCGGAGCTTGAATCGTTTTGTAAGTACTCTCGCCGAGGCTCCCCGCGTACCGCTGGCTCGCGCGCCGGCCCCTCCGCGGCTCCCTCACCACAGCTCCTTCGCCACCCCCTTCCATTTTCCCCGGACGCGCTGCCCGGGCGGCCGGGGTGGGGAGGCGGGGAGGCGCGGAGGGCGCTGGAGCGTCCCACCCCCGCCCAGGACGCTTGCCCCGGGCTGCCTCGAACTACCCCTCTGCCCCGGCCGCCCGAGAGCCAGAGGTCGGGGGTTCGCGGGGCGGGCGGCCACCCCGGGGTCCCCTCAATTTGTCAATTAGGCGAAGATGGCGTTTTATTATCAGGGAGGAAGCTTCCTTTTGTTTCCTTTGCCGTGAGCACATGGAGGTAAACCTGCGCTAGACCTGTCACGGTGGCCCAAGTGAAGAGCCGGGGACTAAGGGAGCCCCAGGCTAGAAGAGGACGCAGCGTCGCCCAGGGCTCGGCCCGGCGGGCGGGCGGCTGCTGCTGACCCGCGGCCGGGCAAACTTTGGAGAGCCAGCCTGAGAAGCCAGCCGAAGCCTGTGGTCATGGCGAAGGCGAGGGTCTGGGCGGGCTGAGGGATGCGCAGCTTTCAGGAGGCTGCACCGCGCTGCCCAGCGCGGGGCTGAAGCCTCCCGGAGGACCGATTGCCCCAGAGCTGCAGCCCTAGGAAGAAGGCAGGGTGCGGCTAGGGTCCTCCGGCCACATGCCGCCTTGCAAGTCCCCCGAAGAGGGAATTGCATTTCCGTGGGAGGTTAGCCGAGAAGCGATTCCTGGCTCCTGACTTCTTAGAGTAACCTGTTTATTCCTACTCGATGCGTTAAGAATTGAGCAAAGTAGGAGCCATTTACTTCTATGCTGCTATTTGTACCAACTTCCTTAATTTCCAGAGGAGGTGGCGGGAATAGGTTTTATTTCTGCCAACGATGTGAAGGAAAGGGTTCATCCCCAAATTTTGATTTTTCTGTGGTTAAAAAGGTTGAGTGCTGAGTGCTTCCCCCATCACCCTTACTATTCGTTTGAGAACTTGTCGATTTGGTTCTTTTCATTCAGTTATTCCTAATCAAAGCTTTGCTAACATATTTTTCATAGGTTGGGTGAATTTGCTCTCATTTTTTCTGCAGGTGAAACTTTCACGAATGTACCCTGGCTAAAAGTAATAGTTTTACATTCCTTCTTAGGATATTAATTACCATCGTAGCAATGCTATGTTAATGTTTTTCTGAAAATGTTTACCTCACTCAAACATGCAGTGTGAAACAGCAGATTATTACCTGTGGCACAGAGCAATAAAGGTTATACGGATCAAAGATCTTGACATCCATAGGAAATGGCTTGTGTTGGACCCTGCCAATGCAAGTGACTAAAATTTGTTCTTACATTTATCTTCAGGCTGTAAAAGAGCGTTGTACTTCATAATTCTATTTCACATAAGTTCTTGTGATCTTGAAGTGTTGTTTCAGGGTGGCAGAGAAAAAGGTGACAAGAAGAGCAAATTGTAATATTTAGGAAAAGGGTAGGCTTTTCACCTGGCATCCCTATGTTGGAAAACAACTGGGCACTGGATTGTCTTAAGTTCATTTTTTGAAATCCCATTTTTAAGAAGGATTCTAACACTTGAAATTGAACACCCCAACTATGTATCTGAAAGCCCTGTTTGCTTCACTTTTGCTGAGCGGTCTGCATTGTATTAGGTAGTAATTAAACAGTGCTGGCTCAGGAGGCTAGGGCATGCAGTAGAGTTTGCAGCATTCGTTGAGATGCCAGCCTGCAGGTTTGATGCTAGTCTTTTGCATTCCCAACCACGATCTCTGCAGAGGATCACTTTTGCTCACAGTGAAAAGGGGCTTTGACCTCATTGTTTTGGCTGGGATGTCCAACTGCTTGCATTTTCCTGCTCAAACATGACTATGGTAAGTCCTAGGAATTTATACCAGTACAGTGTGCTGGAAGGTTCTTAAAAAATCTATTTAAGCTTAAGGTTGAGGGCAGAGAATTTAACTGCAAACTATGGGAGTGAATGCAAAACATCAAATTCTCATTGCTAAAAAATAACATTAAAAATTTCAGGAAGGACAAATTTTAGATTCCTTAGATCAGTAAACCACAGACAATTCTCATTTTTGCCTGGCACAGATTCTTCGAGGGGCATCGCCAATTTAATTTACTAGGAGGCTAAAATGAAAGATTTAGGTGGAACACAGACTTGCACTACATCAAGTATCAAGTGTCATTACTTGGACTACATCTACTTGCACAACATAGATGTAGTCCAGGTAGTGTGCTGTCCTTGTGGTTATTTTAATATTTCAGAGCTATTCCTTTCAAAATCTTTTGTGTTGTTTTGGCAGACCTATATTTGTCTGAAATTGGCTTTCAATATTAAATAAATCACAGTAGTGTTGATTGTAGTTGTTGGACATTGAAAACTAGAGGACTGCATGTTTGAAGAGGACTTTCATTACCTTTTAAACCCAACATGGGAAGTAAGTCTCTTAGGAATCATTTGTTGAGTCGTTTAAAAATGTTGTTTATTTCCCTACATTCTACAGTTTCAAGCTAAAAGAGTGATTAATTGTAGGTTTTAAAGACATGGCCTTGACATCTTTGCCATTAATAATTGTGATCTTTCCTTTGTGATGAATTGTAACTTCCTTTTGGACAGCTTTGAAATAGAAATTGGTGGATTTGGTGTACGGCATTTTAGAATTTAGGCATGTAGGGGGTGTCTTAAATGATTGATTTGAGAGTTGGATGTCTTTGAATGCAATAAAAGCACTGCCCACTTCTAGTCAACACCTGCATAAAACAACAAATAAATAATAGCTTGGAAGAATCATGTTACCCTAGAATCAAGTTCTTAGTAATTATTCTAGCATTTGCAGGTAGGTTTAAAAGACTTTTTGGTAATTGAACAAGAATGTCCCCTTCTCGCCCTTCTTTTTGGCTTGTTAAATTATTTCGTGCTAAAGATTCAAATAAAATATTTATTGAGGCTGGGCTTGGTGGTGCATGCCTGTAATCTCAGCACTCAAGAGGCTGAGGTAGGATCACCACCAGTTTGAGGCCCACCTAAACTACATTGTGAGACACCCTGTCTCCAAAAAAAAAAAAAAAAGGGAAAGAAAAAAATATATATACATGTGTTTCTTGATGAAATAAACCAGGGGCTTGGCCAAGTTGATACTGTCAGTTTAGGTTGTCAGAGAGTGTTATTTTAACAGGTGTGAATTTCTAGATCACTGATAATGAAAGCTTATTGTGAGTGTGAAAAACTGGAGTAAATTTTAATCTCTGATTCTACTAGGTCTCAAACTGCTTGGTTCAATAAAGCATGTACCGTATTTTCATAATTTCACACAGAAAATGTCTTACCAGAGTGACTGGAAAGAAATTAGACTGTATAAGGAAGAATGAAAACTCAAAATAATATTCAAACAAAATAAGAATTAATAAAATAGAGAGCTATTTATTATTTTGAGTCCAAAGCAGGGCCAGTCTAATGAAACTATGGAGGCAATTAACAAAACAATTGAAGTAATTGTCTTTTTAAAATTAAAATTTTTTTTAGGAAGTTAGGTTTTTTGTTTTTTTGTTAGATTATCAAGGTAATTAAATCTTTTTTCTGTTTCACTTCTCTAATAACTTTGGACTGACACTAATGAGTGTAGAAAATATGGATTTTATTTTATGTTTAGAAATGTATCTACATTATGTATTGTGGTACTTTCACATTTACACAAGTCTTACAAAATAGTCTGCTTTTGCTCTGAGCAGGTATTTCATATACACCTGCAGGTCTAACAGTTGAACTACTTAAAGCAACCTTTTTTTTTTTTTATTTTAGAAGCATAAAAGTACAAAGACATATTGACAAACAGACACCCATTATCATAGAAAATAGTACAATCACAACTAATCTATAGACAAGGTGATAAAGCAACCTTTTTATCATACTGCGTTGTAATTGCCTCTTAACTTGTATGGCTCCCTCATCTTTCACAACTGGGTGAGAATTAAGCCCTGTTGTCCTACACCACACATTATATATAATAAATTAACTTCTTTCCTCCACAGGTGGAGGAGGAACCCCAGTTTGGAGAGGCTGTCCTAGCATGAAAGCAACTGTGGGCAGATAGTTCACAGTGCATCTTTAGCCCTAGAACAGTACCTGCTGCCTAGTAGGTGTTTAATATTTCTTCAAACAGTAGCTTTTGTATGTGTCATATAAATCACCTTTACTTATAGATGGTGGTTTGTGGTAAATAATTCCTTATTCAGAGTGAAGAACTGGGAGTTCTAATTAATTGAGGTAGATCATATACTAATTAACAGCTTCCTAAGTGTTAGAATATATCTAATGCTGAGGGTGTACTGACCTTGGTATAATTGTTTTTAGGTGATTCAGGCACCTTATAGTTCTTTAGAACATTATTTCATTCAATGAATAGTCACTGGGTACATACTGTGCATTGGGCACTATAATAGGTTCTGGGGATACATGGTGAGCAGGACAGACAAAGCTTCTATCTTGAGGAAGTTTAATTATCATTACATTTATGATTATAGCTTTAAAGGGCATGGTGAATGCATTGTATCTAATGCTTTTATGATAGACCACAAAATTTAATTTTTCATGAATAAGTTACTGTTACATACTTGTCATTTGTCTTTCTACCATAAATAGATTGTATGAATGATTTCAGTTATTTTCAGGTTGTTTGGATGTCAGATACAAAGGAGTTTTTTGCATTTGACACCATTGATATGACACATACATGCCAAATTATGGTTTGGCAGATAGATGCTAGGCTAACTTCTTGCAAGGCAGAAACCTATTAAGGAATGAACTTGTACAGCTTGAAGTAAATATTTACACAGGTGCAAATAGGTTTTGTCTAATCCTCCCCGTTGGTTAGTTAGTGAGCAGCAAGAAACTGAGTATATTCTAAATACCTTCAGTAAAGGTTTTCTTTTTGTTACTTTTGTTTATGAGTATTATGAGTATTACTGGTACTTTAGCCCTTTAGTGGGTATTGTTGAGTTCCTATATATCAGGTAGTTTCCCATGTTTCTAATGGACTTTTTCGCAGAGCTGTGATTTGGTCATTTGAAGCTGGCTGTTTCCATATTGATGCAGCTGTTCAAATGAGCATGTTTCCTTACCTAAGTTTTTAGTGGACTGACCCTTGGGTAGTGTGGCCAGTGGCCCCTGGAAAGACCCCAACTAATCTTATTGTATGTGCAGGCTATGCAAAAAACTCACCTGTTACCTGAATTTAAATACTGGTTTGTTGAGTGATGGAAAAAAATCAAGATTGACTGCTTGTTCAATGTGGTTGACCAGTTCTTGCAAAGAGGATAAATGTATGGGATACAAAATAAAGACATAATTTTTGTTTTTAGGATGATAGAATTTCCTGTATGTTTACAGTGCTTAATACAGATTAACCCCGTACATCTGGAATCCTTGAGCTTGGAGGAATTTTCTGGTTGGATGGAGGAAGGTTCTGACTTCCACAAGCAAATTGGATGCTGCTCTAAAGTTTTTGTTCACTTAATATTTATCTTTTTGGCCTGGTGTAAGTATAGATCAGTGGTGATCATAAAACTAACATATTAGTATGACTGCAGCATATCTTAACACTACTGCAGCTTAATGATGAATCAGTGCTCAGCACTGCAGATATGGATGCAGGATGCCCTATGCCAGTACACTGGCACGCAGCCCCTCAATTACTGCAGTGTATGGATGGCTTGCTAGTTCAGCTGACTTCTTTATTATAGAAGATGTGGTTTATACATGATGTTGGACCAGGTATATCTAGATTTAGGAGGTTAATCTATATTCGAGAAGTACAGACTGTCACTGATTTCTTGTCCTGTATTTAGTAGAATATTGGAGGATTGGTGAGGCCTAGCCTGCTCAAGAAGGTACCATGATTTGTTTTTTATAATCCTCTATTATGTGTTGTTTTAAAGCATTAAAGTGGCAATACTTTGCTAGTCGTTTCCTCTTCATCATGGGATTCTTGGAAAAATCAGAAGTGTTATTGATAGTGATCTTACAGGTAGCACAGCATCAGGGAAACAGTACTACAGATCAGTAAATACTTGTTGAATTGTTTTGAACTGAGTTGATAGCACAGGCTGAGTCAGTAACAATAGGTGAAAAAAGATCAATTGAGTTAAGCAGCTACCATGAAGCTTCTGCATTTCAAACTGGGCTACAGAAGTGTGTAGCACTGAAAATACTATAATGTCCTTTTCTTTTCTTTTCTTTTTTTTTTTTTTTTGGTACCGGGAATCGAACTCAGGGTCTTGCACTTGCCAGGCAGGCATTTGTGCCATTGAGCTATATCCTCAGCCTTATAATGTCCTTTTCAGTTGATAAAATACTACACTAATTTTGAAGATAATATTTATTCCCTTCCTCTTTCTTGTCCTTTCATCAAGCACTACAGTTAATGTACTTACTGTCTTTGGTACTTGACATTAAAATCAAATTCCTATTCTTTTTGTTAAGTATAGCTGATAACACAGCTTTTCTGTTGTCACCAGCACATTAAGTCTTATTTTGAAAACCAAAGCTGCAGTGTTAACTTTCTATGAAGTTTATATCATTTGATTTACAGTGGTAAGCATACATAATTTGAATTCAGGATAACACTTTGTACTTAGTGCTACAATTGTCCTGTACTTTCTTCTGTTTACACACAATCACAGTCAGCTGGGTGGGTACTTGTAGCAAGAAGGTAGAGTGAACCAGAGGAACTGCAGAATGTGAAGAATTTGAAAAGAGTTATGGAATGATCCTCAACCTTGTTAAGAGGCTTAGTGTAAGTCCTACTTCTGCCGTTTCCTACTTAGCTTGAGAAATTGGGCACTGTAGGCTATAGATCTTAAACATCAAAGTGTTTTTTCAAAATGTGGCCCTTGGATGACTTGCATACAGATCACTTTGGATGCTTATTATATAAATAGAGATTTCTTGGCTTCAAACCTACTGAATCTAAGTCTTAGATTAATAGGTTCCAGAAAACTGTATTTTTAGCAAGCATTACAGGTGGTCGTAGGCACACTACAATTTAGGAACATGCATATATCATATAGTAAACACTGAAATCCTTATTTTCTGGGTGTACTCTTTGTTCACCTCTACTTCAGTTTCTTCATCAATAGAATGGACATAATAATACCTACTTCACGGTGTTGGAAAAATGTTTGCTGTAGTATTCAACACTACCCAGACCATCTCCAAGTTCAGTGATTCAGTGGTAGGACTCTCAGAACTATGCATATAGGTATCCTTATTGTTATTACAGTGAAAGGTTACAAAGCAAAGTCTGCAAAGGAAAAAGGTACATGGGACAAAGTCTGAAGGGAACTGGCTCGAGCTTACAGCAGCCCAATCCCGCAGAAGTCATATAGGGTGTGCTTAATTCCTACAGCAAGTTATTACAACTTGTATAAAATGTTGTCTAACAAGGAAACTCATTTTTGATTCAGTGCCCAGGGTTTTATTGGGAGCTGGTTACTCAGGCACCCTATACCCAGTATATATCAAAATCCCATTCTCCCAGAAAGCAAGCAGATATTCAGCATAAATATTGTTTGTACTAACAATTTAGGCACAGCATACTGCTCTTATCATTTAAGGTGATAGGACTACTCCTGAAATACGAGGACCCAGATACCATGCAAAGCCCAGCTTTTCAAGCAGGCCTTTTTAAGAAACGAATAGCAATTTCAGGTCTGCTGTGGTAATCTTAACACAAAATTTCTATAAAATACTGATTTTGAAGGGAAATGACTTACTCAGGGTCATTAAGCTAATCAGCAGAATTGAGTCTGATACTTCTGACAATTGCACCTTTTTTCACTGCTGCCCACAGCTATGCTTCTTGATTATGGGTCATTTCTTTTCATGTTATTGACAACATTCACTATTTGTCACTTGCAGCAGAAGAGCAGCCTGCCGTGGTAAATTGATGCACCCAGTGGGGGAGCCAGGAAGTATTGATGTTTCTGCCAGTTTAGCGTCAACACTTGCTGGTTTCCTCTCTGGAGCATCACCAAGTTCGTGGATTTTCATTTTTTTCCTGACTTTTGGGCATTTGTTATGGCCCTCACCCTTCCTTGTTCTATTCATTTGCATCATTACATCACTGTATTCTATACATGGTTAGCTCTTAGCTCATAGTCAGCTAGTATAGAAATCCTTTCGTGTAACACAGTTCCATACAGTGGGCTTGCTGGAAGTCTATAAAGGAAAAGAACACAATAGAGAAAACCAAAATTCTTGGTTTAATAAATGAATTTTATAGCAATATTTAGGAATATTGTTTTTCTCCAGGGTTTTTAAAAAAAGTTTTATAATCTTAGAAACCTCTAGAAATACCTGGTTATTCTTGTTTCAGTCTTTTTAGTGTTGCAAAGGAAAATTAAATTATTTTATGATTTGGGCAAGGAATGAATAAAGAAACCATATTGGAAGATGCAGTAATCCTGCAGATCAGCAGGGAGCAGAAACCAGGAGGGAATTGTTGCAAATAAGTAACAGCTGGGTAGAGCAGATTATGTAAGCTACACCTGTTGTGTAAGCAGTAGGGATGTCCTCTAAGCTTCACAATTAATGTAATTTGTGGTAATATGGATTAAAAGAGATGCATAGAGTACTGCACAATTTAATTGGCCTTTTTTTCCTCCCTCCCTTCCTCCCTGACAGAGTCTTGCTGTGTGGCCTAGGCTAGCCTTAAGTGTTTCTCCTGCCCCAGTCTTTCAATGGTTTTGACTACATGCGTGCACCACCATGTCCAGCATAGGCTGCTGTTTTTGAAAACATTCAGTCACAAGCTTTCTTTGAATATTATTCATGCCCTACTAGGTTCTACAGAAGAGTATACAGTACAGCCCTATTCTTGCAATCTGGCATAGTAGGGAAGACATACTACCAGTCTCCACACGAGGCCAATAGGTCGTCAGTGCAGTAGACATTCAGAAGGAGATGCTGACTTGCACTGTGGCTGCAGTGGTTGAGGAGGTGTTTATAGAGGAGCTAGCACGCAAGCTGGGCTCTCGGCGACTGAAGTTCAAGGGATTTTAGGGAGGAGAACATCATTATAAGAGAAGGCAATTACCTGAGCAATGGTGCAGATTTATTGTTTATGGCACTTAGAGCAGGGGAACTAGTCAGTTTAGAGAGTAAATGTTAAACTCCCAATCAGTTCAGACTTTTCTAATAAAGTTCCAAAGACTGGGTGGCTTAAAAACAACAATTTTTTTTTCTCATAGCTCTCAAGACTGATAGTCTAAGGGCCCTCTTCTGGGTTGGAATGGCCAACTTCTTACATTCTAGCATTGCAGAAAGAGGCAAGAGGTCTTTGTGCTCTTTTTTAAGGGCATTAATTCCATTCATGGGGGCTGTGTATTATCTAATCACCTTCTAGAGGCCCCACCTCCTGAAATCATCATGTTTGGGGTTAGGATTTCAGCATATGAATTTGAGAGGGACACGAACACGTAGTCTGTACAACAGCAGAAAGAGTGCATCCTTACTCTTGAATATCTTATATTTGCTATAGTAAACTTTACAATTTAAAAAAGTAGTACAAAAAAGTTGACATCAGTTGGCCTCCACAATAGCTCTACATATCTTCCCTTAAAAGTTCTTTTTTTGAAACTCATGAACAAGTGTCCCCAATCTTCTGATTTGAAACAGTAAGGTGGGGACTGGGGTGAAATAAGCGTCTGGGGTAATAAATCACAACCTGACTTCATGTTGCATTACTGGTTACTGTAGTTGCCCTGCTTTAAATAATGGGTGTACACTTTGAGAACCTTACTACATAGGCACAGGTAGGTAGTTTATTGTTTTAAGTACTGGTAGACATTTATTTAAAAAGCTGGGATCAAACAAAACTTTTGTTCAGAGCACATTCTTTACCATAATATTCTATTTCACTGTCACTAGATAATATGGCTCTTAATGTGTAGTCAGACCTGACATCATTCAGACTTACCAGAACATAAATTTCATCTCATTCTCTCATAACTAATGTATTACCACACCGAGTCAATACCACTTTATCATAACAATTACATTCTAGTCCAAGTCATCAGTGTCTTTCATATTGTTCCTCCACAGTCATCCAACCCCTACCTAGTAGTGCATGCTACAAACCTAACAGTTACCCTTAATACTCCCTTTGTCATTCATTCCCGATCTCAGCAAATTCAATAGTTTCTATATCCACAAGTGCTCTAAAATCTATTTCATACCATCCATTCCACCATCAGAGTCTAAGGTCCTATCACTCACCTGGACCATTGTACAGTATGATCTCAGCCACTCTGTGCCCTCCATCCTCCACTTAGTACCACAATGCCTATGCAGTTTGAAGGCCCTCGGTGATTTTCCATTGCTCTCTGGACAAAGACTTTGCTGGTAATGTTGCTCTCATGCCTCATTTTTTTTTTCAAATTTGCTTTTAAAATTAAGACAAAAATCACCATTTTAAAGTATTCACTCAAGTAGTTTTTAGTATGTTGTGAAGTCATTGCAACTGTCTAATCCTGATATACTTCCATAACCAACCTCAGAGGAAACTCTACCTACCAGATAGTGGTCCCATGCCTCTCTTCACTGTTTCCCCTGGTAACCATAAGTCTACATTGTTATCTGTAGATTTGCCTATTCTGGACATTTTGTGTAAATGAAAACATACTCTATGTGCTCCTTTGTGACTGCTTTCATTTAGCATGTTTTCAAGCTTCACACATGTAGCATCTATCAGTACTTTATTATTTTTATGGTTGAATAATATTCCATTATATAGACATAACACATTTTGCTTATCTGTTCGTCAGCTAGTAGCTATTCAAGATGTTTGTGCTTCTTACCTATTATGAATAATGCTACTTTGAACACTTTCAATACATTTTTATATGGATATATATCTTCATTTCTGATGAGTAAGTGCATAGGAATGGAATTTTGCATCATTGTATAATTTCATTTAAGCTTTCTAGGAACTGCCAGTCTGCTTTTCACAGCTCTTCCTCCCTTAAATACTTATTTTTAATTGTGGTTAAAAAACACATAAAATATATTTTACCATCTTTTTTTAAGTGTAAAGTTGAAAAGTACCAAATATATTCATTGTGTACAACAAATCTGTAGAATTTTTTCATCTTTAAACTTGAAACTATATACTCATTTGTCCTTCCTCCTAGCTCCTGGTAGCTGCCGTTCTATTTTCTGTTTTTATGAACTTGACTATTTAAGTACCCCCATAAGTGAAATTATGCAGTATTTGTCCTGTAGCTGGTTTATTTCACTTAGCATAATGTTCTCCAGGTTCATCCGTGTAACAGCATGTGACAAGTTTCTTTTTAAGGAAATATTCCATTGCATGCATATGCCAAATTTTGTTTATCCAGTTATCCTTGGATGGCCATTTGTATTGCTTCCATCTCTTGGCTATTGTTAAGAGAGTGTGCAGAGATTTCTTCAAGATCTTGCTTTTTATTCTTTTGGCTGCACAAGGACACATCAAACATTCTGTGAATGTTTACATTAAAAATTATTACAGTAAAAGAGATTGATCCCCTCAAATACTCCCTCATTTAAAACACAACTCAACCAAACACTTAACCCAATCCACTTTCTAATAGAGTTCTGGACATCCTCATTTGTGTGCCTTTATGAGATGTAAATTAAAAAACAATATAGTGAGTGCTGCTTCTGAGTGCCACACAATGGAAAGCAGGCTCCTAAAAACATTAAGGTGTGTCCTCATCTACCTTATTCTGATTTGGCACTGTGAGACTTCTGGCTCTTCTCTGAAGTCAAAATGACACTGAAAGATAAATATTTTGAATTGGTTCAGGACATTGAGGCAGCACAACTGAAGACACTCATGGAAGAGAATTTCCAGAACTGCTTCGCAAAGTGACAAGAATGATGGGATAAGTGTATTTGAAGCAAGGGACAGGGGGTTTGAGGGAGGTTAATGGCAATATGTGTTTTACTGGGAAATTTCTTAAAATTTAAGTATTCACTGTAGTTTTCCATCATACCTCATAGATCCAAAAGTAGGACTGCTACATCATATGGTATGTCTGTGTTTAATTTTTAAAGAACCTCCATTCTGTTTTGTACATCAATGACACCATTTTACATTACCCCTAAGGGTTCCATTTTCTCCACATCCTTACCAACACTTCTCATAATTATTATTTTTTATGGTGGGTCTGACGTGGTAGTTTACTGTGGTTTTGGTTTGCATTTTCCTGGTGATTAGTGATGTTGGACATTATTTTTAATGCATGTTGGCTGTTTATATATCATCTTTTGAGGAATTGCCTACTCAGATCCTCTGCTCATTTAAGACTTTTTTTCAAAATTTTTTTTCTTACTTAGTTATAGGATTCTTCATATAGTCTGGATAATAACCTCTTACCAGATATATGGTAAACACATATTTTAGTATTGTCTTAGTTTTCTCTCATTGCTAAGGCAAAATACCTGATGCCCAAAATTAAGGAAGGAAGTATTTAGCTCACAGTTTGTAGAGGTTTCACTCTATAATTAGCTGACTCCGAGGCCGGGTAGGGAGGCAGAGGAGCAACAGTTCATGGGGGCAGAAGACAGCAGAACAACTAGAGCCAAAAGGGAGGAGCAAGTGCAAGCAAACCTCTTTCCCTCCCTTATATTGGATGCAGGCTCCCTGCCCCAGGGCCGGTGTAGCACTCACAGCCAAAATCCCAGCATTGGACAGTAAATCAATCACAAACTCCAGAACCTGTCCCCATGACTGTGTGAGGCTTTAGGGGGACATCTAGACCCAAACCATAACACATATGTTCTGTAGGGTGCCTTTTTACTCTGTTTCCTTTGAAGAGCAAAAGTAGTGAAGTTTGATGTAGTCTCCTTTATCTGTTTTTGCTGTTATTTTCTGCTTTTCTGTCATGTCCATGACATCATTGTCCAACCCAAATATCCTGAAGATTTCCTCCATGTTTTGTTTTTATTTTGGTGTTGGGGATTGAATCCAGGGGCTTGAGCATACTGAAGATGTACCCTACTGCTGAGTTGTACTGCCAGCCCTTTCTCTATCTTTTTTTCTAGGAGTTTTATAGTTTTAGTTGTTAATCTGTTTTGAGTTAAGTTTTGTGTATGGTGTAAAGGATCCAACTTCCTTCTTCTGAATGTAGATATTTTCCCCAGCACTATGAGTTTGAAAATACTTTTTCTCATTGAGTGGTCTTGGCACCCTTGAAGATCAAGTGACCATAAATGTGAAGGTTTATTTCTAGGTTTTCTGTTTTATTCCATTGGTCCATATGTCTCTTTATGTCAGCAGTACACAATTGTGATTACTTTGCTTCATATCATTTTATAATATGTTTAAAATCAGGAAATTTGAGACCTTGAGCTGTTCATTTTCAGATTGTTTTGGTTATTTGGGGTCCTTTGAGGTTCCAGATGGATTTTGTGATAGATTTTTCTATTTTTGCAAAATATCTTCCTCACTTTTTGTGTTCCACTTTTCCCAGGACCTTTGTATATACCATACTTCTTGCCTGTACTCTTTTTGCTGCTCTCAATTGCCTCAAATCTTACTCATTTCTTCAAACTCATGTTAATTGATCACTTCCCCAAGGAAGCTGTCCTTGATCTTTCTTTCAGACAACTCCCAGTTCCAAGCTTTTCATATCATTATAAACATTTCCTTAATATTTTTATAATTGACTTTACATTTATTTGATATCTGTCTTCCCTCTGCATAGTAAGCTCCTTGAAGGTTAAGAAAAAGTATGTTTTTGCTTATTGTATATTCCTAATGCCTCAGCACCTGATATATATATATATAGTATTCAATACATGTTTGCTGAATGAATTCAGTAGTATTCCTGTATTTCTAATCTTAACTACCATTTATACTGTATACTTGTAGAGCTTGACTGATACATCGCACATTCTTGTCTATAGATATTACTGTTGTTTTTTATTAAAAAAATCTTTACTCAAATTTTAGAAGAAGCCATTTCCTTGAGGCTTACAAGCTTCATTTTCTAACACATACAACTTATTTCTTTCATTATAACTTTAGGTATTGAAAATTCTCTGATCTAGTTTTTTTGTTATTTCTGTTTTTGAATTTTTGCTTTTTTGAGACAGGGTCTCACTGTATAGTTCAGGCTGTCCCTGAACTCACTGTGTGGCCCAAGTTGGCCTTGAACTTGTAGCAGTTCTCCTGCCTCAGCCTTCCAGTGCTGGGATTACAGGTGTGCACCACCACACCTGACCTCTGATCTAGTTGATAAATAATTTATATTTATGAGCAACACCTGGTTGTGCACACACTTACAGTACTTTTTGAGCAATTTGCTATTATATTCTATGAAGTACTCCACTTATAAATGCCAATTGAGTGTTTAATACTTAAATATTTTTTTCATTTTGCAAACATTTTATTTTGTGTGGTACTAGGGGTTAAACCTGAGGCCTCATGCACGTTGCACAAGTGCTGCATCACTGAGCTACATTCCTAGCCCTGAAAGTCCTTTTCATAAATTTTTTGGATCCGTATTTTGTAGATATTTTTAAATTTTAATAACAAACAGCTTTATTGAACTATGAGTACTTTTAATTTTTTTATGAGCTTATTATTTTAGTGGGAATTAGCATTATTGATAGCATTATTGCATTTAAGCCGTTATTATACACAGATGGAAATAATCTTAGTTTACATGAATTAAAATTTGAAAGGAGTTGTGTTTTGCAGTGCTAGGGATTGAACCCAAGGGCTTGTGCATAGTATACAAATGGTTTACTATGGAGCTATGCCCCTAACCCCAAAATAATCTTTCTTTTCCTTTTTTTTTTCCATGTTACACTCCCTGTAAGTACTTATCTTCTGTTAGGATGTTTGTGTGCAGAAATGATTATTTCAGCCACAGCCTTGATCCATGCTTCCATTGGTTTATTGCAAGTTTATGGAATTGTATGTTGTCTTTTTTGTTTTCTTACCATTATTAAAGCAGCAGAAACTAGAGAGATATATTGTAGGAACTATTTTAGGTACTTTATAAACATTTGTTTCTTATACACATTTCTCTATTGCATTAGTCAGGACTGCCCAGTGAAATAGGACCAATGGGGTATATATGTATACATTATAGGAAAATGTAGTGTAAGGAATTGATTCACAGAATTTTGCAGGCCGATAAAATCCAAGATCTGTAGTTAGCAATCTGGAGACACATGAGAGCTGAGAGTATAAGTTTCAGTCAGAAGCCTGGTCAGCTTAAGGCCCAGAAAAGCCACCTTTTCAGTTTTGTTCTAAAGGAAGAAAAAACCAGGTTCCCAGCTTGAAGGCTGTCACTCAGGAGTTCATCCTTACTCTAGGGAAGGTCTGTCAAGCCTTCAAGTGATTATATGAGGCCCACTCATGTTAGGAAGGGCAATCTGTTTTGCTCAGTATGCTGATCATATACTAATCTTACCAGAAACACCCTCATAGAGCCATCTCTGATAATGCTTGGCCAGAAATCTGTACACTTTATGGCCCAGTCACGTTGGCACATGAAATTAGGTATCGTACTTATGTGCTATGGTCATGTGAAGATGAATGAATGCATTTAAGATGTCAATAGATCAGGAATTGAAGATCCTATCATAAATAACTGTTAACTGTTACTTGCTAACCTCTCCATCCTTAAAATGAAAGGCTTGAGTTGCAAGATTTATAAGGTTCAGTGAGTCCAAAAACTGGAAGACAACCTTAGAGACCATTTAGTAGTGAGTACAACCTCTTCATTATAGCTGAGGAAAGGGACAGCAGGGAGGTAGGTGGCTTTTCCAAGATTATTTAGTGGATGGGAGTTTGGAAATATGGAATTTCAGGTTCAGCTTTTTTATGTATGTTTTCAGTTTCCAGTTTCCTCATCTACAAATTGCAAAGGCTTGGTGGTGATCTGTATTTGAGTTCTTTTTTTGAGACAGGGTCTTGCTATGTCCAGGCTGTCCTTGAACTCATTGTGTAGCCCGGGCTTATTTATGTTAGCCCCCAAAATACTGAAACACAAACATTCAGCTTCTTAATACAGTTGAATCACCCCTTGTGTGAGTCAGCATCCTGCCAGTATAACAGGTATCTGAGGTGACCAATTTATAAAGAGAAAAACTTTATTTTAGCTCAAGTTTAGAGGTTATAGTTTATGATTTTGGGCTTATGGTTTTGGGCCTGTGGTGAGGCAGCACATCATGGCAGGATCACATTGCAGAGAAAACCCACTCACCTGAAGCCAGAAAGAGAGGAAGAAGAGAAAAAGTTCCACAGTCCCTATCATTGTCACACCTTCAGTGACTTGAAGACCTCCCTCTAGGCCACACCTCCTAAAGGTTTCTAGCACTTTGCAGTAGCACCAAGCTGAGGACCAAGCCTTTAATACATGGTCCTTTTGGAGGGCACTCTATATCCTAACTATAACACTCCTTTATTGGGTTTTCATGACCAGGTAGACACTGCTAGGCAAAGGGATCTGAGTGAATAAAAACAAAAGTAGTTCGTGTCTCTTGTGGGCCTTGTAAATAAATTTACAATTTTAAAGTGCAAATAAAACAATTGCTCAGTTTCATAAGTGTTATAAATGAAATGACTACGCTACAGAGATAATGACAGAAATAGAACATTTTTGTTAGGGTGGCTAGAAAAATTCTATCTGATGAGAAAACATTTAGGCAAATAACTGAAGGAATGAGGGCCTGGCTAGTTCTGCAAAGGGAGTTGGGAATAGATACTATAAGAAGCTTGCACAAAGGCCTTAAGCTAGGTAAGAGCCACACATTGGGAGGGACCCAAAGGCTGGTGGGACTGAAGGATACACTTTGTGGAGGAGGAGGAAGATGGTAGTGAGTGCAACAGAGCAACTTCTGGGGCACTGTCATGGGAACAATTTGGATCTTAAAAACTCAACATCTTTAAGTTGTGAGGGTGATTTATTGATGTGGAGGGTATTTGTCTGCTTAGTGAATTCACATACTTATTCACATATTTACTGTGTTCCAGGTAGGATTCTCTTCTTGCTAGGGATAAACTGGTGAGCAAAACAGACAGAAATCTCTGTCCTCCTTTACCTTACATTCTAATGTAGGAAAAGATGTTAGGTTAAAGGGTAAACTGATGTAACAGACTTCTAAAATATAGTGGCCAGAAAAATTTAGGTGTTTGTTTCTCTGGCATATAATATAGCTCAGGGCAGCCTCTGTGCATTCATAAAGCCATCCAGCATTGCGGGCTAAGTGGGTCAATTCTGCCATTCTTGGCATTTGGTTTGCAAGTCTTAGCCAACAAAAAGAGTCTAGGGCAAGCTCCTTTAGAAAGGTGATGGGGAAATTTCACACATAACGGTTGTACATATAGTATTGGAAAAATCATAGTGAAATGGCCTTCCCTAGCCACAAAAGAGACAAAGAAAATGTCAGGTGAAAGGCCAGATGCTCTGTAAGAATGAAGAACGTATTTGGGAGGACCACAAGTAGTCAGCGAGAACAAGATAGTTTTGTAATATCTTGTGATATTACTAGTGAGGAGTGATAAGAAGGAAGTTAAACAGGTAATATAAAGGAAAATAGGAAATGTGTCAGGTTGGGGTTGCAGTTTTTTACAGGGTGATCTAAGAAGGCCGTATTGAGAAGGTGTCATTTGGACAGAGCCCAAAATCAAGTTTTATGATCAAGAAATACCATTTTGATTTGTCATGAAGCCTACCAGAACACAGGGTTCGTTTTAACAGTACTGAATCTAAGACCTCATCTGAAAGTGCTTAGTGGAAAGGCACTGTTATGTTATAGTTTCATTCACCGCAAACCCTGTAAAAAGGTTTGAAACAGTGACTGTTAAAATAATATAATGCTAGGATCTGGACTGAGGCATTTGTACAAGTTTCAGTGAAGGGTTTTTGTCTTGACTTTTCAGTATGACGGTAAATTTAGATCCTGATGATCCCTGTGCAACACAGTGTTCAAACTTTTGCACATAATTTGTTTTTAGGGATATGTTGGATGTGGGTAGATATTTTTCTAAGGATAGAAGTTATTTTCTGAATGTGCTCCAGAATTCTAGTTAGTTTCAGTCATTGTCAATGTAATTCTAAGGATGTTATGATATAAAATAGTGGAACTATTTTCATGTTTGGCCTTGATTATTTAAATCTTACTTAGTAGTCCTTCAAATTATAGAAGGCAGTACTTTACAACTGTTATGATTCTATTTAATTATATTTACTGCTTCAAATACATTTTAGTGACATACACATAATAAACACTTTTCCTTCTGCATTCATTTTTTTTTAAGGACAATTCACTTATGGGGCACAATAAAATAAATTTCTACCTTTTTTCCCTAATGTCCTTCTTATTTCCAAGTTCCCTAGGTTGGAATAAATAAATTGCTTGAAGTAATCATTGTATTCATTAGAGAATTTAAAGTTTAGTTAGGTAAGATACATGAGTTACATGATGAAAATATAAGCCCAAAAGTGATACAGGCCATTAGAAAGCTAAAGATAAAGTGCTTCTGAAGAAAAGAAACAGTGGAAAGAGATGAATAATCCTGTTTTTAGTATTCTGTTCCATGATTGTGAAAGACAGGAAGATTAACTTTTAAGCTAATGCATAGTGCTCTCAAATGGAATTTTCCATTCTTGGAAAAAGGAAACATTTGATCTCTCATTCTACTGTTTAAGTAATTTTGTCATTGTAGTCTTTTCCTGGGCCCAAACAAAACCTTGGTTTTTTTTGGTCTCATGCTATGCCATAGGGAGGGCAGTGATGGTGAACCTGTGGCACTCATGTTATTTGTTTTTAGAACAAAAGATGGGATTTTTTTTAACCTAAAACCTCAGTATTCAGCTTTAATTGCAGTGTTGGCACTTTGTGATAAATAAGTAGGTTTTGGGTTGCAGTTTGGGCACTCATCTCTAAAAGGTTTGCTGTTAGTGCCATAGGGAAAAATTCAAGTCTGACTGGGAAAGTACTGCTAATCACAGCATTTTATGAAAGTTCGCCTTGAAACTTTCCTTCTGTTCTTCAGTCCATTTTACCTAATGTCTTACCAGATGCAAAGATTGTGTCCTGATTATTTTTTGGATCCCTCTTAATCCATCTCTACAGAGCAACTAGGCTGATTCTTCTTAATACATCCATCATTAAGTTATGCCCGGAATCCCTTGTGGCCCTATTCACTGCTAGAGGAAGACTCAAACTCCTTATTTTGCCTGCCATACCTTACTTTGCTTCCCAGGCCCTGCTTGCCTATGGAACATCTATGACCCATTTCTAGTCTTCTAGTCTTTCTAGTGTTCTTTAGAACTACCAGCCAGTCTCTTGGGTGCTCATAGCACCTTGTGTTCATGTAGTTCTTTGGCTACCCCTTTTCCCCCTGAAGACCAAGATCTAAAAAGGCAAGTGTGCTTTTCTTTATTCACTGTTTTACTGTTTTACAGTACTAGTGTCTAGTACAGTGCTGGACACTGGAATAAAAGCCCAGAAAGTATTTGTTGCAAAATACAAAGAGTGGAAAATTCCCAAATTATTTAAGTTTGGTTTTGAATTTTATTTAGATTCTTACATTTGATTAAAAAGGTTTTTTAAATGTTGGAATGCTTATAAAAGACAAGGAAGACAGTATCACCATCAAATGTTACAAATACGTTTCTCAGGCCTCTAATTCAAACCTACTTGTATCAGAAAGTGGGAATAAAGCCTGGAAATGTGTGTTCAGAAAAACCCTCCAGGTCAGATGATGTGTAATGTGAGAACCAGTGTTCTATAAAAATATTAGCTGAGGGCTGACTTAGTTTGAGCTGTTGTGACAGGATACCACAGACTCAGTGGCTTACATAACAGCAATTTACTTCTTTCTACTACTTTGTGTTGTAGAGACTGGGAAGCCTGATATAAAAGTTCTGGCAGATCTGGAGTTTGCTGAGGGCACTCTTCTTGGTATGCAGATACTATTTTCTGGTTGTGTCTTCCCATGGTGGGGGTGAGGGTAGAGTAAAAAACCGGCCTCTTATGAGTGCACTAATCCCCTTCATGAGGATTCTACTTTAATAATACAAACACTTCTAAAAGGCCTCACTCCTTTGGAGCGTTATTACAACATAATTTGGGGGGACACAAGCATTCTGCTCCATAACACTGGCTATATAAAATATGAAGTATAATTTATACCTACCTACAAAGTTAAGTACATTTTTTCAGGCCAAAAGTAGATAATGAACTACTCCTGCCCTCCATTTTATCAATATACATCTTCAGATTTGAGCTGATGTGGAAACAGAATCTACCTAGTCAATTCAGACATGGGGTTTAAAAAGCAATAATTTCCAACCCTCCTTCCCTCTGAATTCTAAGCTTTTATCTAGTCCTTTTCAAATCCAGGAAGTGATTGTAAATCTAATAATACCTGTGATTCTATAGTAACTGTTGGAAGGTTTTGATTTTAAATTAAAAAAAATTTTTCAGTTATATATGGATAAAAGCAATTATTTGTTGAAGCTTAGGTGGTTGTACTTTCTGATTTTTATATCTAAATCACTATGAAGGATTAGCAAGGTTTTCATGTGTATATTTTTTGTATTCAGACACCTGGGCTACTGGTACATCATCAAGGTGTCTTTGATGATGGATTGACTTGACTGCATTGTTAAAGGCTACTCATTCCTGAGTTTGCCATTGACTCTAGATTTCTGTCATATTTGACTAAAGGGCACTATTTTGACAAAACCATTTTTACCTAGATACTATTAGGTGACCTAAAGAAATTAATTGCAGGTTTTTTCTTAAGGCATATTTCCCTTTTTGACACTTGGCTAGAAGCACAGAATTTGAATGGGGAAGGGAGGTAACTAAGAACATATTTTAAAATGTTTAAAACTTTAGAATAGTTTTTGATACAAAACTAGTTCAGAGAATTTTCATATACCCTGCACCCAATTTTTTTTGTATTGTCAACATCTTGTGCTACTACTGTACGTGTATCACAATAAGTGAACCAATACTGATACATTATTTTCAAACAAAATCCATTCCTTGCTTAGTTTTCCTCAGCTTACCTTTAATGCCATCTTTGTTTCAGAATCTCATCCAGGATACCACATTACATTTTGTCATCATGACTTATGTTCTTGGCTGTGACAATTCCTTACATTTTCATGAAGTTAGCAGTTTTGAGAAGTATATTGACATTTTGTAGAGTATTTGTCAACTGGATCAGATTTCTTTTCCTGATTAGACTGGGATTACTGAGTTTTGGAGTAGGACCTGACAGATGAAGTTCCATTTTCATCGTCATGTTGTTAGGGGTACTTATTACCAGCATAACTTAACCACTGTGCGTGTTGAACTTAATCAGCTGTCTACAGTAGTGCTTGCCAGGTTCCTCCACTGTAGATACTATTTTTGCTCTTCAATACCGTATTCTTTAGAAACAAGTCAGTAAGCTCCCCCGAGAAAGTTTTATAGGTAGGAAGTTCCAAAGAACCTCTTTCTTATTGAGTAAGAATTTCTCCATTACTTTTCAGTATCTTCTTTTAAGTTTTACTTTAATTAGGAGACTGCTGTATGCAATTGTTATGTTTCTGATGTTTAAATTGTGAAGCATATTCAGACAATAAAGAGGTTTGAAATGAAATTGAATCTTTTAGTGAAGCTACTCTGGGGCAACCTAATGTGTTTTATGGGGAAACCTAATGTGTTTTTTGCAGATGCTTTTATGACCAGCTGCTGCCCATACCTTCTCTCATACCCCAACCTCTAAGTGCTCTGTTTGACTATAGTTCCTGGAATTTAATTACCTGGTAGCTAAAACTTCTATGAAAATATTTGTGTAGATAGAATGGCCTGGGATTTTTTTACTTGGCAGGAATTTACTTGGTAAAATGTTTTTCAGATTGCGTGTGGTGGTGTATGCCTATAATCCCAGCACTCAGGAGGCTGAAGCAGGAGGATTACTGTGAGTTCAAGACCAGCCAGAACTATGTAGTAAGATTCAGTCTCAAAGAAATCCACCACCACCACCACAAAAAAAAAGTTTTTAAATTTTATGACGTTCTTTTGCTAGATTAAATGCAGCCGTAAAGATCTGCTTATATTCCTAATTCCTTTCTTAATACTTCATACAGTGACTGATTGGAAGGGATAATAGCAACCTGGTATGGGGATTTTGCAGGTTCTGATATCGTAAGAACTAAATGGGAGCTTTGAAAAGTACCATTGCTCTATTTCACATAAACTCAAGGCTGCTTCAAACCAAATAATATACAGCATGTGTCATAAAGAAGGTTTCTTCCTAGAAATCATCAGATCAAAAGGAGTGAAGGATGAGAGAAGGAATTCAAGTAAGTGACAGTATTTGCTCAAAGACTGATGACCAGGGTCAGCAAATAAGAGTGCAGTCTCCATCAGCCCCCTAGAGTCTACCCACTGCATCCATAATTCATGTCCCTAGCTCCTAGTATGCACTTAAAGCACTTTCCAGAAAGACTTGTTTCAGAAGGCCAGGCACACAGAAAGTAAGCAATTAACTTTCAATGAAGTTAACCTTTAGTACATTATTAGTTTTGAATTATAGTTAGATTTGTCAGCAGAGAAAATTAGGGGAAAACATGTGAAGATGTGATCAAAATATACAGAGAATATTTAATTTTTAAAAACTTCTTATAGCCGCATGAAGTGGTGCATGCCTGTAATCCCAGCAGTTGGGAGGTTGTGGTGGGAGGATTGCTCTGAGTTCTAGGCCAGTTTTGGACTACATAGTGAGTTCAGGCCTGAGATATATAGCAAAAATCTTGTTTCAAAAAACCAAGAAAAAAATAGTAAAAAGACACATTGTCATTAATCTTCTTCAAAATATTCCCCATCACTTCAAAATCATGTGTCCCATCATTTTTGTCACTTTCTAATGCAGTTCTGCAGGTTGTCTTTTGTGAATAACTTTAAAAGGTGTGGTACAATGAACGTGGCTGCTAGGTGCTACTCAATGGAAAGGCAGGTTTGTAAAAACATCATGGTGTGTCTCATCCACTTTATTTACCAGATGTGGCATCATGCAACTTCTGGATCTCCCCCAAAGTCAAAATGGCCAAGAAGTGTAAATGTTTTGAATTAATGCATGGCATCAAGGCAGCCATGACAACACAACTGAAGATACTTACCAAAGATGACTTTCAGAACTGCTTCACACAGTGGCAAGAATGATAGGATAAGTGTGTTCAAAGTCAGTGGGAGTATTTTGAGGGGCATTGATGGTAATGTGTCTTTTACTGTAATAAAATTTTTCAAATTTAGCCACCATATTTTGATCACTCCTTTAGTTATGTTTAGATGTATTTCAAACAACTGAAGATAGTACATTACCATAAAAAATAAATTGACAAAAGTAGAGATTTATTGACCTAAATTTATTAATCAAAGTTGTAGCTAATGAGGTTGAAGAGGACTCCTTGAATTTGAGAGATGTTAAAATGGGGAGCTCAAGAATATTTAGGTTTACACTATTACTTTTTCAGTGTTCTTATTCAGTATCTCTTTTATATTGTAGGTGTTTGCTACAAGGGAATGTAGTCTAATGCTCATTTTTAAAATTTGTTTTTAACTTTTATTGGGAAGCTTATTTTTAGAATGGTTTTAGATTTATAGGAAAATGCAAAGATTGTACAACGTTCCCATTATATGCCCCATACTCAATTTCCCTTATTAATAGCTTATGTTAGTGTTGTACATTTGTCAAAATTAGTGAACCAATGTTAACATTATCAATAATTGAAGTTTATATGTAATTTAGATTTCCTTTGTCCCTGAAATCCTCATTCTGTGCAGAATCCCATCTAGGATACCATGCTGTATTTAGTCACCGTGTTTCCCTGGACTACTCTTGGCTCTTCTTTCTCAGACTTTGATTTGTATTTGGCAACATTGACAGTTTTGAGGAGTACTGGTCAGGTGTTGTATAGAATATCTCTTATAATTTGTCTGATATTTTTTCTCATGATATTAAGTATGAGTTGTGGCTTTTTGAGGAGGAAGACCAGAGATGAGGGGCTGTTCTCATCACATCATATCTATAGAACATGGTTTCAATATTGTTTGTCATACATGGTGTCAGTTTGATCACTCATAGAAGTAATATTTGTTAGGTTTTTCCATTGTAAAGTTATTCTTTTATTAAAATAGAAACTCGGTATTGATTTTCTTATATCTGTGATTCTGGGAAGAAAGATGGTTTATTTTATTTATTCAACTAAAGTAATTGAGAGTTAAAGAAAATGTGGTTTTAGGTAAAATCTAAGTTTTTCCAACAAGGCCTACTCTTACTAATTGGGGACATAAGCCATACTTAAGGGACAACGTATACTTTATAGCTAAGAAAGGTTGGTCAAGATCAGGTTGCTGGTGCATAGTGTGTTTGTTTTAACTTTTTAAATATCTGGTGTTTATAACAAAATTCTGTTTTGTTACAGATGAATATCATTAGTTAATTAAAATCACATTCTTCGTAACTAATACCAGCTCAGTGATTTGTGATTTTTTAGTTATTAGTTTTTCTCACCTTTTTACTGTTAATTCTGAATATAAATTATTTCCCTAAATGAGACTCTTTCTATCCCCCGTCTTTGGTATACTGTAATTGCCAAAGACTGTATAGATAGTAGGAATCCAGCTACCTCCTGCTTATTTATGTTTTTTTGAGTACTAGTCACAGTAGCAGATGAAGATCAGAAAGTACTGAGAGAAAACATCACAAGCATATCTTGCATTGAAATTTGTTACGGAGTTTTGATATCAAGGAATGAAAGTGTCACATAGCAGATGAGCCTCTAGGATGAATTTGATTAATTCTTCACAGCAGGAACATCTCATAATCAGTTGGCATTGCTTAAGGCTTTCTCTTGCTCTGGAGTTGGAGAATCTAAATTGAGAAATCCACTCATGGATTTCTGTTCTGTCATGTATCAGGGATTGTCTGTGCAGACGCAAAGAGAGTTTCAGTTGGACTATGTGTGAGTTTAGTGGGAAGAGTTAAGAATTATGAGTGATGACATTTAACTGAATTTGGCTCTCTAATGATAGGCGTTTCTATGAGATTTAATTACACTGCAAACATGGAAGGAGCAGAGGCATCCAGCTCTCTTTGCTGGCTCTGCCACTAGTTATGTAATTTGTTTTTGTAGTTTGTTTCTTCAGTGGTCCCTAGATTTCATCTCTCTAGTGAGAGTATGTAGACCAGAACATTGCTTAAACTTCTTCAGACCATATAACTGTGTGGTTCAAAATAGGAAATAAGAGTAGCAATATGGGTTCCCCTTCTAATGACATGTTATATAGCAGTGATGGTGAACTTTTTAGAGCTTTCATTGATAACAAACATCTCTCTGTGGCATGTGTGCCATAGGTTCACCCCCACTGCTATATGGCCTTGTCATCACTTTCTTGTTGCTGAGACAGTGCCTGATATTCAGACCATAAAGGAGGACAGATTTATGTAGGTTCATGTTTATAGTCAATGGCCAGCTGGCTACAAGGTGGAGAATGGCATGTCCAAGGGGCATAGTGGAAGAAAAGCTGTTCATGTTATGGTGGTGAGGAAGCTGAGAGAGTGAAGGAAGGAGCCAAGCACATGAGGCCTTTGGGGGACAGTCTTGATCTAAACCCTAGCACAACCATGGTAAGATGCATGTGATAGCAGATACAGTAGTATATGCCTGTACTGCTAGCTACTCAGGAGGTGGAGGTGGAGGTGGGAGAATCACAAGTTTGAGGACAGCCTGGCAACTTAGAACCTATCACAAAAAAGGGGGGATGGAGTGGGGATACAGGTAAAAAGCTTTCCATGTATAGTTGGTAGCATTGTCTTGACTAGTGACCTGATGCTATATGGTTTTCTCTAGATATGAGTACAAATATGAAAATGAATAGATTTCTGGGTAATGCCTATGGTTTTTAGAGCTTTTAAAAAACGTACTCTAGGTTAAGGCAGTGGTGATGGATGGAAAATGAACAGAGGTTTCTGTACACAGGAATTAATATTCATTCCTCTTTCTGATTCTTCCCATGTAATATACTCTCATTAGTAATTTTAAGCAGCAATTTTTTACACATGGGCTTGCCTCGCTGGCAGGGCTGTGGGGGCCTGCTGGTTTTCATGTCTACATAGCTTTTCAGTGGACAAAGCTGGGGCAAGTCATCCTTGAATGAGGCTTTAGGCCCAGCCTGTCCTGGGTTGAAGAGAATTTCGGAAACCTCAGGCTGCTAGCTCAGCAATACAGCATGCCTGCTAGTCTCATTTTGCATGCTCAGGTTTTTGGTATGACTGCTCTTGCCTAGTTCCTTATAATTAACCAGCATTGTATTTTTATGCCAGAGAAACTAGGTCTTGTTCTCTTTCTGTCTTTTGAAGCCCTGGTCTGGGTATGGTAGTTAGTTTGCCAGTTCCTCCACTGGTGGGAATTTTCTTTCCTTTAGCTAGACGTCTCAGGAACTTGCCATTCCTGTGGTTGGGTCTTTGCTGCTCAATCCTGATATTATTGATGCTTAGCAACTAATTACCTTTTGTAATTTTCCCTTTATATTCTGTTTGCTTTCTGCTTGCTGAGTATCCTGATGCTTGCTTCTTACCTACCTAGGCTTTTGCTTCTTGCTGTCTTATCTTCTTTTCTAATTATTTATTCTTTTCCTATTTGGATTTTCTCTTTGACTTTACTTCTAGGTCTACCTGCAACCGTCTGATGTCCCATTCTCCTAGTACAATATGTAGGTTTGTTGCTTTGCCCAGGTTCAAACAACCAGGGGTTTTTATAAGAAATCAGCTGTTGGCCTTTAGGTACTTTAGCTTGTTATGTCACTATATAAGCTCACTTGTGGACTTTGTTTATTGGACCAAGTTTTTGTCCTATAGAATCAGTCTTACATATCCCCATTTCAGCCACTACTTTTGTAGGAAATGGGGGAAAGGCCTAGAATCTTAAAAGTTGCATGTTGGGAGAGACCTTCAAAGACATCTACTTCAACTTTCCATCTAATTTGTACTTTAACAATCACATTTTTCAGGAGTTCTCATTTGGTTTCTTGGACCAAAATCTTCAGTTCATTCAGTTGTTCACTCATTCCTCTAGTTTACAATTACTGAACATCTATCCTTAATCAGGCACTGGGAATATAAGATGGAGAAAGAGGAGAGGGGAAGGAGAAAAGATGGGGAGGAGACCCCATTCCTTTCCCTAAAGTCTGCTAATGTAATGAGAAAGAAAAATAGACATTCATGGTAGCGAGAGACATGCAGTAGACAGGAGAACTGGCAGTTTCCTCTGGATGACTGAAGGTTGGTGTTCATGGAGGGGCTCGTTCTGCCACTCCAGTTAATACCAACTTTTTGTCCACCACCAAATTTTCAGTCACCCCCAAAATAGAGGACATTACTCCTTTGCCTTCTTCCTTTGCCTATCTCCATATTGCTCCTGGAATCATGTTTCTACATGTAAATCTTAGCTTATTACTCCTCCGTACACAATAGCCTGCTCACTGTGTACTCCATAGGCCGTTATCTGATTCCTTGTACAACTTACAAAGCCTGCAACCATTGTGGCTCATACCTACTTCTCTGTCTCATTGCACACTATTTTCCATCAGATTTTCAGTTCCCCAGAACATTGAACAGTTTCCTGGCTACACCATGCTTACCTACACTTTAATTGCTGCCTGAAGTAACTGCTACTATTGTCTTCCTCCTGAAGTCTGGGGCACTGAGATCTTGATGGAGAATGGTACAGAAAGGGGAAATAGATCACAGCTGTAGATTTTGTCTTCTAAAAGGTGTACTCTGGCTTGTTGGCCACTCCGACACCTCTTATACCCTCTACCACTGCCCACCAGGTGATTGTAAGCTACTCCAGATAAGGTTTATCTCTGTATCTTCAGCTTAACATAGAGCCTGGCCCAGAGTGGGCAGTCAGTAAATATTTCTTGTATGAATAAATGAGTGAATAAATAAAGACAAGTCCTCTGTAGTCTACTTTTTAGTTTACATCTCTAGTTGAGGGACTTCTGCCACTTTTTGACCATAGCATACTGCACACCCAGGATCATGACTTTGTCCTGGCTTGTGTCAGGATCACTGGCTTGTCCACTGTTAGACACCCATCTGCAACTGCCACTGCATAGCCTGCCAAACAGAGAGAAAGACCCTTCAGGGGTTTCAGACAACTGTTCACCTTCTCCCATCTAGTGGCCTTTACCACCAAGTGTCTAATGTGCCTCTTCAGAACTCTGATTTGGAGGAAGAAATTGTACCCAGTGAAAGTATTGCTTCCCTGCTCTTCTAAATCAGAGCATTTGTAAAGCAAGGAGAATTAGTACTTCAGCAGTGTCTTCTATCGTTAGGCAGTTCTTAGAATGAGTCATCTATAAATTCGAAAAAGTTGTAAGGACAGTTAGTGACTATTGTCTTCAGTTAGTCTGTTTTGATTAAATGGGTGTATTTTTATTCCAAATTATACATTTATTACCTTGTTTCCAGACTGGCCTTTTATACAGTTCCAATTAACAGTGGAAGACATACTTACAAAACTTTCATGAACTTTGCCTGCCCTACATGTCTTGTTGTGTTTTAATCATAGATTTTAAATTTAGGATCAGAAACCAGCATTTTTAGTATTTACTAGTTATCATCTCTGCCTAAAGTACTTGCCTATTTCTGAGATGATACACAATTAACATAGGGTTTACTTTTGGAAAAATGCATGCTTTTGAGGTGTGTACAAGTCTTATGAATTTTGACAAAATGATATAGTGTCTAAGCACAACTGAAATACAAATTTATACTTAATCCCCTTCCTGTATTGCTAGCCCCTGACACCCATTACCTTGATTTCTGTCCTTATAATTTTATTATTTCTAGAATTTCATATTAAGGGGGTCAAAATATGTAGCCTTTTGAAAGTTTGGTGTGTTTTACTTGGTGTAATGCTTCTGAGAATCATCTATTTCATTGCCTTCATCCAGTTTGCGCTGCCTTTCATTGCTGAGCAGAGTTCCACTATATAGATGTACTACAATTTCTTTATCCATTTACCAGTTGATAGACATTTGAGTTGTTTTTGGCTTGGGTAGTTATGCATAAAATTGCTGTAAACATTTGTGTTTAGGTTATTCTGGTAAATATACATCTTTTAGGGAAATACATAGGAGTAGAAGAGCTGGATTTTATGACAAGTATGTGTTTAACTTTGTAAAAAATTGCCAAACTGTTTTTCAAAGAGACTATAGCATTTTTTATTCCTAAGAGCAATATATAAAGTTCAACTTATTCTGTAGTCTCAAATTCCTAGCCAACAAATTTTTGCAGATATGTAGTGATACCTCATTGTAATTATTTTCTGCGGTTTTCTTAGTGACAAATGATTTTGAGCAAGTGTCTGTTAACATTTTTTGTTTGGGCAGATTTTTTAATTATAGTTTTGAGAGTTACTTACCTATCTGTACCAGTCCTTTATCAGACAGAGACTGTATTTTGTAAGTGTTTTTCCCACTCTGTGGCTTGTCTTTTTATTTTTCAAAGAGCAAAAGTTTTAAGTTTTGGATATTCTTTTTTCAGTTTTTTCTTCTTTATTCTTTACTTTTGGGATACTGGGGATTGAGCCTAGGGCTCCTTGCTTGCTGAACTATATCTGCAGTCTTTTTAAAAACAGTTTTGAGACAGGGTCTCACTAAGTTGCTTGGGCTGGTCTTAGATTTTAGATTTTCCTGCCTCTGCTTCCTGAGGAGCTGGTTCATGAGTTTTCTGGCCTATCCAAAAAGATACTGTCTGATCTAAGATCAGGAAGACTTTTTTCCCATAGAAGTTTTGTAGCATTATGGTTTACATTTTAGTCTGAAAGTGTGCATTTCAATTTGGATACAGCGTAAGATGAGGGTTGAGGTTTTTTTTTGGGGGGGCACATTGGTATTTCCAGCTATTTCAGCATTGTTTGTTGATAAGACTACCCTTTATCCTTTATTGAATTAACTTGGCATTTTGGTCAAAAATTAATAGGCAGTGTATGTGAGGATCAGTTTCTGTACTCTGGTCTATTCCACTGATCCATGTGTCTTATCTTTTTGCTAATCTACACTGTGTTGAATATTATTGCTTATGACATATTTTGAAATCACTTGTTTGGGTTATCTTAGACTGTTTATATATATATCAATTTTAGAACCTTGTACATTTCTTTAAAAACTTTGGACTTTATGTGGGGTGAATTAAAACCCATATATGAGTTTGGGGGAGAATTATAGTACAGTTGTATTCCTTATTCACAAGGGATACATTCTAATAAACAACAAGTACTATTAAATTCTAAGGGATGGATATAGCTCAGTGGAATAAGCACTTGCCTAGCAAGCGCAGGGTCCTGAGTTCGATCCCCAGTACCGCAAAAAAAAAAAAAAAAAATGTGAGCTAAACTATTAAATTCTACATGTACTGTGCTTTTCCTGTACATGTATATCTATGATAAAGTTACTTTATAAAATAGGCATAATACTATGAGTAATAACAATATTAGAACAGTAAATTATAATAAGCTATGTGAATATGATCTTTCTCTCTCTCAAAATTTCATCTTGTACTGTACTCACTTTCTTCTGGTGATGTGAGATGATGGAATGCCTATGTGGTAAGATAAAATGAGGTAAATGCAAAAAGTATTGTGACATAGTGTTAAGTTATTATTGAACTGACCATACGGAGAAGGATGGACCATCAAGTCATAATGATGCTAGTTGACCATGGGTAAGTGATACAGCAGAAAATTTGTAGGAAGGATTACTGTATTTATATGTAGTCTTTTAATACATGATTACAGTTTATTTTGCCAATTAGACCTTTGATTTTTCTTATCAGTGTTTTTCATACTTTTTTATATATGTCTTACTATACTTTTTATTAGATTAACTGCTGAGTATTGCTTGTTTCTGGGTGCTCTTGCAAATGATGTTTAAAAATTTCATTCCTCAGTTGCTCACTGGCATATATAAGCATATGATTGATTTTTATTATTAATCTTTTATTCTCAAACTTCGCTAAAGTCACTAATCAGCTTTTTGTAGATTGTTTTGGATTGTCTCCTTTGCTAATTATGTTTTCTGTGAATAAAAACAGTTGTATGTCTTATCTGTAGTCCATATGTATCTTTATTTGTTTTCTGTGCTTTATGTGTTAGCTAGGATGAAGTTTAGTATGACATCAGATAGGAGTGGTAAGTGGATTCCTTGTTTTAAGTGTATATTCCTTGCATATCCCTCATCTTAGGAGGGGGATCATTTTGTCTTTAACCATTAAGTATTAGCTGTAGGCTTTTCATAGATGCCCTTTATCAGACTTAGGAAGTTCCCTTCTATTTCTAGTTAACTGAAAAGCTGTGTGTGTTCAGTCATGAATTGTTGCTAAATGAATGTCACACTTTTTTGCATCTATAAAAATGGTTTTATAAATTTTCTTCCTTAAGCTGTTTATATTTTGGATGGGATTGTGTTTGATTGATGGATGTTGAATCAACCTTGTATTTCTAGGCCATATCCCATGTAACTAACACATACAATTCTCTTATGTTTTATGGACAAAAATTATGGACACATGACGTGAAGTAGGTATCAATTCCTTAACCATATGTGTGTTTCTTAGGTCATAGAAACTCATTTTCATTAAGGAAAGTGCTAATAATCTTACCCTTTCTGCACCATACAGGTAGCATGCTTTTGCCTTTCCTTCATTTATTCTTTAGGCTATCAGAAAAAGAAGGAAGTCAGGCATTCAGGTACACACATCTAATCTTAGCACTTGGGGAGGCTGGGGCAGGAGGATTGCAAGTTTAAACCTAGCCTGAGCAATTTAGTGCATTAGTGAGTGAGATCCTATCTCAAAAGGCAGTTGAGGGCTAGGGAGAAAGCTTAGTGCAGAGGCCCGGGGTTCAGTCTCCAGTACTGAGAAAAGAAAACAGTAAGGGGAAAGGTAATAATACAGTAAATACTAGATGGTGTGTACATTTATTTATCAATGGGGGAATGAGGTTTATCAAATAATTTGTACCACTTAAGTCTTGCTGCTACTAAATTGCAGAGTTAGCATGTAAGCAAATTTTGGGGAGGTGAAACCTATTATCAGTCCACACTGATCTCCAGAAATGAGTATGTATATATGTGTGCACTTACACATATGAGAGAGAGATTTGGAAAGAGAGATACTGTCGTGCTTTTAATTGCCATCTATAAATCTGGGCTTTGAGTATTTTGGTTTGAATCTTTTCTCTACTATTTACTTGACTTGTGGCATATTTGTGTCTCTGGGCCACATTTAAAAAAGTTTTAATGTAGAATATTAACATGGTATTGTTATGAAGAATACAGAATAATGTACATAAAATGCCTAACACATGGAGTGTGCTCAATATAATAGTAACCATTGCTGTTATCATTGATTTTTTAACATTAAATGTATTTTATAACTGAAAATAATTAATTTGTTTTTAAAAAATGCCGAGTGAACCTTAAAATGACTTCAGTTGCTGCTTAGTTCTTTTGCCAAAATAGCCCAGAATAAATTAAAAATGGGTATGACAGTATTTCTTCTACTTCTCACCCCCCTTTCTAAGTCAAAAGAACACCAATGTATTTACTAAATTAGTGTGGAAGATTTACAGGTACTTAAGTGCTTTGAGTTTTCCTATTGGCTCACAAGTGGTTATCTTAGCCCAGAGGACTACAGATCCCATTTTCGTCCCTTAGTTATGTAGGTATGATGGTTTATGACTTGTGAGACCTCTTCTCTAACAGACACAAACCACTTCAGACTGTCTGGAGGTAAGGATTTATTTTTTTTCAGTGAGGTTATTTTGGTTGTCACTAGTAGGGCCCAAGAGCTTCTGTGTATTTCCTAAGTCAGAAAGGATGAGGAAAAAAAACTGATTCTGAGAAAGTGAGTGATTAGGCTAACATTAATGATGCTTCAGAGCCCTCCAACCTTAGAAGGGCTGTAGGCTTCAGCTTTTATTATAAATCCATAGCTTTCTGAGAGTTGATTCCTGTGTAGCTATGAACCTCTTTAAAAAAGAAAAAAGCAAGTTATGCTATCCCAAGGTACATTGGTATGGAGTAAACACTTCTATTCCAAAAGGGCACAATAGGAGGATAGAAAAGAACTGGGCCAACACAAGACTAAAATTCAGCAGGGAAAACATTAAGTCTCATTTGTAGCTACATATCTGGTAGCCAGGACACAAGGTCGTAAAATGTGAGTTCCAGCGGGCTTGGACAGCCCTACTGTTACGGTTTTTCTGGTTGCAGCATCTCTCTTGGACTGTCTGTACTCTTGGGGTACAGCTTTCCTCAGCAAATGCTCCATGTTCATGGCATCTTCAACTGCCTGTGGGTGTCCACTGCACCTTTGACTTCATTCCCACAGTTCACCCACTGCCTTTACAGGGGCTTCTTGCCTGGCTTCCCAGACCTTCCTTTGAAATGTGAGTGGAAGCCTCCCTGAACCCATGACTTATATTCTGCATGCTGGTAAAAGTAGCATCACATGGACAGTACCAAGATCAGCTCTCAGCTCATGTGGTAGCCTGGCCCCTTGGACCATGGCTGTAGCAGCCTCTGAGTGCCTGGATGGTTGAGCACAGTGAAATGAATCCCTGGGAACTAATTCCCTAGGAGGCCTCAAGCAGTGGCCTTAGGGACTTCCAAATGTGTCTGCAATCTTTAAGTTTTGCTGATTTCTGAGATGCCTTCAAGAAGTGTTTCTTCTTATCCCTGTTTTTCTTCTTGTTTCTTTTTAATGGGGCTAATCTTTTTAGCAGCCACACCTCTTTTGGCCCCAGCTTTGCACATGGTTTCTTTTGACCTACAACTTAAGATTTTTCAACTTTTCTGCTCTACTTCTTACCCTTAGTTCTCATCAATTGAGTTAAAAGCAGTTAGCAGTACCCATTCTATGGCCTGAATATTGGGCTATCTTTAATTTCCTCCACAAGATTAGTTAATCCGTAGCCCTCTCTTAATCTCAGTATCCTTTAGTGTCTCAGAACACTGGCAAAATGTAGACAAGTTTTCTGCCAAAATTTAACACACATGGCCTCTAGTTTACCTACCAGTGGCCTCCTTGTTCTCAACTGAAACTTATTGAGCCTTATTTTTACCATCTGCATTCCTATCAGCATCCTGGTTTTCTGAACTCAGACCAGAATCACACATCAAGCTCTGTTTACAGCATTCTAAGGTTTATCTAGCCAGTATCTCCAAACCTTTCCAAACTTCTGTAAATTAGTTCCAAAGTCCTTTAAACCATATGGTCAGGTATAGTCATGGCAATAACCCCATTTCTCTAGCATCAGTTTTCTGTTTTAGTCAGCTTTGCCGTTGCTGGACACAATACCCAGTACCCAAAATTTAAAGGAAGAAAGATTTAGTTGTTTCAAGAGATTCTTTATATGCTTAGCAGGCTCCAAAGCAGAAAGATCATTGCTAGAGGGTGTGGTAGAGCAAAGGTGCTTAGTTTGTGACAGCTGGGATGCAGAGCAGGGGGAAGGAGATGAGATATCATACAGACTACCCAAGGTCTGGTAGTCTGAACTATCTTCCTGAACCACCTAGGCACAGCCAAAAGCATGCTTTACTAAGCAACTACATGTTTCTTTATTTAGCAGAGTTCATGCATCAGGACTAATGATCACACTGGGATGGCCTGAGGCACGCCTACTGTGCTTGGTCATTGACTAGGAACTTTACACTGGAGGTATGATTTCACACAAACCTTGGGATGAAGTTCTGAGGCAGATTGGATCTTTGATCAGTTGTGCTTCTTGTACTTGGAGACATTGAGTTGCCTCTTCTTCATTGCCATAGTGTCTTTTTTTCCTTCCATTTAATTCCTCCTACATGTCCTTAAACAGCCAGCTTTAAGTGTTCTTTTTTATTTCTTTTGGAAACATTTCCTTGAAGGAAAGTCTCAGAAAGTCTGTGATGATGATCTCACCACCTACAATGACTACCCCTAATCTTTGCCTGACATATTTCTGATAAGTTTTTTAAGTTTGTATCTCTACCACTCATTACAGGACTAAACTGGTAGATAATCAAGAAATATTTGTTGAAGGAATGTGTTGATAGACATATGGAAATCTAGGGAGAAGATCCTTGAGGGAGAGTGAGTTGCTTGAGCAAAACCATAGCATAAGAAAATTGAATGATTTTCTCTGTAGTTAAGATATGCCTCCCCTCAAATAAGTATATCTTGCCCAAAAGCTGTCATTTTAAGGAAAGTACATTATGATGAAAAACAGTGGGGGAAAGGACTGTTTTCCTGGCAGTTGAAGATGATTCACATTTGAGAACTTTGTTGAGAACAATGTTTGAGTATTTCCTGAGGTACTTCTTTCGTGAGAGGAAACAAAGTTGATGGAAATGGAATTGTCCTCTTGCCAGGAAAAGTGCGATAAAGATCAAATTTCTGCCAGGGTGTGGTGGTGCATGCTTGTAATCTCAGCACTCAGGAGGCTGAGGTGAGAAGATCACTGTGAGTTCCAGGCCAGCCTAGGCTAGATAGTGAGTTCAAAGGCAGTCTGAACTATGTAGTGAAACCCTTTCCCAAAAGACAAAAACAAAACCAAAAATCAATTCTCATACCCAAACTACTACTAGAATAGAAATTTCTATAGTGCAGAGATTTCAAGAGTCCTGGCTAATGGGTCATGTATATTTAGTATTCAGTGCAACTGAACTGTAATTCTCTAATGGAATTTTAACACCTATCACAATCCAGTTTATAATCTATGAATTAGAGAAGGCACATTTATCTTGGCATTTGTTAACTCTGCCATCCTGAATCTCAGTGTCACTGCCAGCTGACTACCACTGCCATATATTGCCAGAGGAGATAAACATGCTGTGGATAAAACCTGATAAAATCATTTTCTGTTATCAACTAGAGATGTGGCCCCTGCTCATTATGAAATGCTCTACTCTAGTCCCTTGAATTGGACCACATATGAAGCAGTTGCTCCTTTTTGCCTACGCCTGTATCTGTCTCAAGGAATCTCTACCTAGTTTCCATTTGAAGGGAGACAAGTCTTTTCATCTGTAGTGTGGGGATGAAAACAGTAACTATCTTGTGGTGTGCTGTAAGGATTCAGAGAATGCTTGCTGAGGGTTTCCACTGTGCCTTGCATAGAGGAAGCGCTCAATAAGTGGTAGCAGGTTTTATTGTTATGCACTAGAAGCAGTCATCTGAGGTGAAATTCTTAACATATTGAGTATTGTGAGTTAGTTGCTCCAGTGTCTATTCTATGGTAAAGCATGTGGGATTCTAAGGAGCTGAGCTGCCAGAGGCCATAGTATGATTAATGTAGCACATACAGTTGCTGATACACATCTTTTCTCACATCTGAGGACAGTTCAGTTTTGCGTTACTCCACTGTGCTCTAACCTGATATGGAATGCCTTTTTTTCTTTTTCTCATTGACACCTCTCTCACCTTGAAACTTGTTATAATTCTTCTTTAGGTTTTATGTGCTTAACTGAAGAAAGTTCCAGACATGTGAAAATAGGACAATGCATGATGCATCCCCCTTCCCTTGAGATTTGCTGATCAGGAGGTAGCTCTTACTTCTGTACCCTTTCTTCCTTTTTAGTGGAGTTCCCTGTGACTTCTCTTTGGGGCAGCTGTGGAAGTTTCTGGAAGCCAGCTTTCAAACAGTTTCTCAAATTGTTCATTTCCTCCTTTTCACTTGAACTGTCCTTATTCTGAGTTTGGCTGTCATCACCTTGTGGCTGGAGGCAATAACTTCTTCATTCTTCTTCTAGTTCCCCCTTTGCCCTAGACTGACTATACATCACATTGTTTCTTTGATAATGGCTGCAATTTTATTTACTGACTTCTGGTCATAATTTCATTATTTTCATTTGATTGGTCAGGAAGTGAAGTTTAAACCCTTCACTTTAAAAAAATTCTGTTACTTCTTATTAAGAAAGATAATAGTTCTTAGAAGCAAACAGTGGACTTTCACAAGGCATCTGTGAAACAGAGGCCATTTGTGGAAGTGTTACTGCCCACTGTTTCACAGGACTCTAGTCAGTTCTTTAATTTCTTCTTCCCTAAATTGCTCCAATGTATCCTGTCCATTGTTCCTGACATTGGGTATGTATAACTTCTGGCAAATGGGTGGCAGTTTGGTTAATGAGTCTTGGTGAGCCACAAATAAAGAGGTTGCTCCTGTATTGACATATCTCTTCTTTATGACATATATTATTTAGCTTATGCCTTAAGGATTGTCATCATCTCAAATGATATGCCTTGTGCCTGACAAGGTGATAAGTTGTATCCTTTGGTCACTGGTTGTTAATATTAATTGCTATTTCTTTTGAGGTGCTAAGAGGAAATCCAAGTATGGACAATTAAAAAAACAGTACAATGGAAGAACAGTGCAAGAGTGGCCCAGTTGTTGGTAATATACACGGGTCCATGGGACTTACAAAATCCCAAACCTCAGACCCCAGAGAAACTGGCTTTAAGACAGGAACAGTGAAGTCTCAGCCATTTGGGTAATCATTGATGACCATTGATAGGTGTGCAGAGTAGCATAGTAATAATGATGTCTGGTCCACATACATGTTTATGGCAGTTACTGTGTTTGTCCTATTTTTTCCTTATTAGTGTGTCAGGTTTTCTACAACAGAAATTGTATTCCTTTTTGGTTGAACCCTTTGCCCCTTAGAACTACTGTACCCAGTCCTGTGTATGGCATTACTTACTTGCTAGCCCTTCTAATCTATTTTAAATTAGCATACTACATATTGGGTTTTATTCTTTATTGTATATTTTTTGAGACAGGGTATCCCTAAGTTTCCTAGGCTGGTCTTGAACTTGTAGTCCTCCTGCCACACACCCCATAAGTATCTGGGATTACAAGTTTGGTCCATTATGCCTGATTTTTCATTTTGGTTTTCAGAATGAACCTTCTATTTCCACAAATTGGCAAGGTTTATCTGGAGTTTATTGTATATACCTATTTATAAAAACTAATAAAATAGTAGTAGCAGTAACTTACAGGTTTTATTCCCTTAGCAAATGTCAGATGCTGTTTAAAACACCTTACAAAGCTGGGCATGGTGGCACATCCCTATAATGCCAGGTGTTTGAGAGGCAGAGGCAGGAGGATGGCAGGTTGGAGGTCAGCCCAGACAATTTAGGGAGACGTATCTCAAAACAAGAATATCAACAAGAAAAACCACTTTACGTGCTTACCTTTTGGAACCCTCTCAAATGTCCTTTCAGATAGGTACTATTATTCCTGTTTTCTAACTCAGGGTACAAATGTGTATTACTTGCAAATTAGTAGACTTCTTGTTCTAAGGAAATTTACTTTATCAAGATTTGAACTATACCTTTCTGCCTCTGACACTGCTTTGTTTAGAAAGGGCTCTTGAAAAATACCAGTATTGTTGGGAGGGTCCATGTGGAGATAGTGATTTTTCTGGGTCAGTTATACATAATCATTTGAGGAAAAACCCAACTGTTTTTAATGCTACTCTTGTTAAAGTGACAGGGGCATTCTCTTTCTATTGATACTTTATCAATAACTTTTCTAGTAAGTATTTTTTTGGAGGAGGTGAGATTGAAGGCTATATGTCATTGCTATTTTTGCCCGACTGCCCTATATCCTGTTAAAGTCTAAGTGCTTGTTTTAATCACTTTCCCTGATAGACAGTACCCAACACCTGCAAATTAAAGGAGAAGAGGTTTATTTTGGCTTGCATTTCACTCCATGGTTGGTTGACTCTAAAGAAGTAGCATGGCGGATGGGCATGTAGAAGGCAGCTGCCATTTTCATGGCAACCAGGAAGCGGAATCCAGGGAGGAGCCAGAAGGGAGCTGTCCTTCCAGGTCACACCCACAGTGACTTGCCTCTCCCACCAGAACCCACCACCTAAAACCAGGCCAGCTGTAGCGCCCCCATAATCCAGTCATCTTCCATGAGCTGCGCCTCTTGAGTACATGACCCTTTGGGGGAACATCCAGATATAGAATAAATGTAACCACATGTTAGAATGATTTAGTGCCTGACAGTCGCAGTTTGACTCTTTGGTCAATTCTTGGTGTTGCAGATGAAGAAACCTGTTTTCTTGTCAGGTGAAATGTGATACAGTGGCTAACTGTATTAGTCAGCTCTCTTGTCGCTGAGGCATAATACCCAACACCCACAATTTAAAAAAGACATTTAATATGGGTCATAGCTCAGGGGCTCCAGTCCTTGATTGGCTGGTTCTAAGGCAGAAACATCATGGTGGAAGGTCATGCAGCCAGGAAGCAGAGAGAGAAGAGAGCGGGGAGGAATTGGGGACAACAAAACATTCTTTAGGGTCACGTACCCAGTGACTGCTTCTTCTGATCAGGCCCCACATCCTAATAGCACGTTCAACTATTAACTCACCAGTGGATGAATGTGCTGATGACCCTGCGATTGTGTCACCTTCCAGAAGTCCCACTTCTAATAGCAGCTGCTCAGCTTGACAGGAGGAATGCACTGAAAGCACTTCTGAAGAAAAATATTTCAGAGACACCTTGTGAGTTTTCTCATTTCCACACGTTGTCCTCTGGTGTCCGGAGAAAACGCCATATCACAGTGCTCTCCAGATAAATGCTGCAGAAATATTGTTCCCAAAAGAATCCTCACATTGGGGTCCTGCTAACGCCATGAGGATTCTTCTGTAGTGCTTTGCTTTTCTTGGGCAAAGAGCAGGAGAGGAGCTATACCATGGCTTTGGTGGCCAGACCAGAAAATACCCAGATCCTGGAATAGGTCTGATCATACCTAACTTTGTGCAATTTCAATATGAGAACATAACATTTGCTGTAATCTTTGTTTCTGCAGTGAAAGTTAAAGGGTAACAGAAGTGATGTGATAGGAGAAGATTGAGTCCTAAATTTGTTTGATATGCTCCTCCATCAAGGTCTGAGCTTGGATGGGCAAAAGGAGGTGGTAGGAGTAGGAAGAAAATTGAAATCAGATGACACATTTGGCTAGTCATGGAAATAGTTGTCAAGATCCATGTGCCATCTGCTATTAAATTTAATCAAAATAAGAGGAATAAAGGAACTTCATTGTAAAGTCAGATCACTTTCATTTTCCTTTCCTTTCCTCCTCATTCAATTTACAGTCATTGTGTCTGTTTGCATTTATCTGGAAGGCAGTGTGGCGCAGAATTCTCTTAGCATACCAGAGGATAAAGTTGGAAAATGAGAAAGGACAAGTCACAATGGATTTTACCCATAGAGACTGACATTGGCTAGGTTTGGTTTGGGACACAAGTGTTCTGCCTTTTGAACAAATTTCCTTGGGACTCTCCTTCAGGCCTTATCAGAAGAAGCCTTTGAAAAAGGTTTGTAAGTAGAGCCCATATATCCCCATAATTGGTCAGTTGTGGACTGGAAACCTGGAATCAGTATTGGCATGTAGGCATACATGCTCATATACCCTCTTACAGTTCTGCTGACATAGAAATAAATGCATCTGTCTTCAGTTTGGGAAAATCAACTTTTTATATTCATGTGGATACTAGTCATAGCTAAGGTTTGTTGAGTGTTTTTAAAATTCCCTCTGATGTGAAGCATGGAGTTATCTCATTAGAATAACACGGTGAGATAGGTATTATTTTGGTTATTTACAAATAATCTGAGGCTGAGAGAGGTTTATATGACTTGCCCAAATCACATGGCTATCAAGAAGTTTACCCAGGTAATTTACTCCACTCTCTATTCTTGTTTATTCTTCATGGACCTCAACTGCATGGAATTGGACTCATAGCACTCCTTGGCTCAAGAGTCACTGGCTGGATCCTAACTGCTACACTGCACTATCTTTGAAGCCAACTGGATTTTTAAAGGTGTTTTTAGAACAGGCCAGTTACTTTGGGGGGGTAGTATTGAGAATTGAACCCAGGACCTCATACATGTAAGGAAAGTACTCTGTCACTGAGCTATTCTCAGCTCTTCTTAAAAATTTTATCTTGAGGCTTAAGTTGCCCAAGCTACACTTGAACTTGTGATCCTCTTGTTTCAGCATCCTGAGTAGCTGGGATTATGGGAGTGTATAAGCAAGCCTTGAAATAATTTTTAATTATGGCAAAATAGACATAGTAAGATTTACCATCTTAACCATTCAATTATGTGGTTCTGTGGCATTAATGTGCATGTCTAATGATAGACAGCTATTGCCATCAGTTGCTATTACTCTTCATTTTGAAAAACAACCTCTGTAACAGCTTTTAGAGCTTTCAGTGGTAATGAACAGTTGGCTATGGCATGTGTGCATAGGTTCACCACCACTGCTCTCTACCCGTTTTACAGTAGCTACTCATTCACCCCTCCCTCTCACTCCTTGCAACCATTGCTTCTACTGTGTATGGTGGAGCAAATCAATTTTTATGAGTACTGTCTTCCTGTAATCTCCACAGTCACGATATCATTTCATTTTTTTAGATAAAAACATTACAAATCATCTTTACAAACATACTCAGCTTCGCAACAAGAAGCCGTGGACATTTTAAGTAGAATTTAGCATCCTTTAAAAATCTGTGTGGTCTTATCTCTTAAAGCACTTGAGGTCTGGTCCATTGTAAAACAACTAGAATTATACTTGGCAATTAACACATAAGAAAGCCACACTGAAAGGAAAAACAAGCCCTATTACTTGGTGGCTCTTTTATTCTTGGGAGGGCAGTTTCTTTGGAGAATAAACACATTTCTGGTCACGAGTTAAATATACATTGCTGTATCAGGATAAAAAGAATTCATTGTACTCAGTGACTATAAGTAATGAGACAATGTATTCTGGGATGTGTTGGACACAGCAAAGCATTATATGCCAGAAATGCTGATTATGAAAGCTCAAGCATCACTTTTTCTTCCCATAATTTGTGTATGCGTGTGTGTGTGTGTGTACATGTGCCTGTGTGTGTGTGTGTGTGTGTGCTGTTTTGCAGTACTGAGGATTGAACGTAGGTCTGAGGGTTGGACCTAAGGCTTCATGCTTGCTAATAAGTGCTTGCTATACCACTTGTCTATATCCCTAGGCTCCTGTCATTTTTAAAAGTGAATCATTTAAAGTTTATGAATATTTTTGAAACTTTCATGGTTACACAGATATAATAATTTGATTACAGGTTTTGAAAATATTTTTCCCCTCACCACACATTTTGTTGTCTTTCTGGGAGAATCCTGAACCTAGAATTTTTTAAAAACAAACTTTGTTGTGGAACAGTTAAGTGAGATGAGAGTTCAACAAGAACCATAGGAGATACAGAGGAAAAAAACTATTTGTAGATATAGACAATAGTGTTATAAAGTTGGGTTTTTATCTGTCATCTTGGTGACTTTTATTAAACTTAATTTTTAAAGTTAATTATAGATGTTATTATCACTCTGAAAAATACTTTTGGCAAATCAGTTTTTAGCTATTTCAATACAGCATTGCTGTGTGTTAATTATTTAGATCATATGAAAATACTTAAGTTGTTTCAGCCAAATAAGAACTGGAAGAGATATTGTAATTTAAAACTTAAATACATGTTTTTCTAATTATAAAATCACTAAGAATGATTTCGTTTCATTCGGGGTCAGTCCCTTTTGCTCTTTCATTTACATTTCGTGTAGATACAATTGAAAAAAAATAATTGATGTTAGGGTTATGTCTAGGTATCTCCCCAAAGCCTCATGTAATCATAGGTGGGACTTTTTCAGAGGCTTCTGAATCTACAGTATGGAATTGAATCATGGTGCCATGCTAGGATCAAGGGCACCAGGATTAAGGGTCCCCTTAGGGTGGGTAGCCTGGATAAAAGGGGTAGAAGACACTGTTAAGGTCCTTTGCTTATTTTGCTACCTTCTGCCCACCATGAACTGTTTCTCTGCCATGCCTGTCTACCATGCCACCCTGCCTTGGAACAAGCCGATTACGGGTTGAAACCTCTACAAATTGTTAGCTAAATAAACCTTTCCTGCTGTAACTCTGGGTGTTGGGTATTTTATCTCAGCAACAAGAAAAGTATCAAAGACAGTTGTTAATTTGTTATCAAGGTTTCTTTAATTAAATTGTGGAGTATTATATAAGGTAAAAAGTTTTAAAACTGCAATAGGTGTAAAAAGTTAGCATCCTCCATTTACAGCCTTGTTCCTTAAGTAAGTTCTGTTTCTTGTCTAGGCTTTCTGATTGGTTTTATATCTCTGTAAGTATATGCACACAGTCATACATATATCTTTATTTTACACATAGTGGGAATCATCACGATGTGTAGTGTTTTTCAATTGATTTCACATAGGTACTTACAGAGCTACTCATATATTGTAATACACTGTACTCCATGTTTGGTTAGTACATGGTTAAATTGCTCTTTCCTATGGATAGTTATATTACTTAGTTCTTTCACTATTATAAACAATGCTGTTAAAAAACATCCTTCTACATTTTTTGGAGAAACATACAACAGATTTTTTGAAGGAAAATGGGAATAATATTATTGAAAGTTTATACATTTGAGTCTAAAAATATAAGTTTAAGTAATACTTGGTATTACTTAATGAGCACTGCTAATTTAATCCTCAAAACACTATGAGGTAGGTAGCTAGTAAAACATTTACAAATGGTTAAAATCCCTTTTTTATGTATACTTGATATAACAGCTGTACCTTTTGCTATATACCATTTGATAATTTGAACATTTGTACATATCCATGGAACTGTCACTACAATTAAGGTAATAGGAGTATCTGTCATCTTCAGAAGTTTCTGTGTGCCTTTGATCTGTTGTGAGAACTTCTAATGTGAGATCTTCCCTCTTAGATTTTTAAAAAAATTTTTTATTTTATTTTTTTGGTACTGGGAGTCAAACTCAGGACGTTTTGCTTGCCAAGCAAAGCACCGTCCTGCTGAGCTATATCCTCGGTGCAGCCCTCTTAGATTTTTAAAGTACAGAATACAATGTTGTATAGCACATCTCTAGAACATACTCACCTTGTACAACTGAAACTCACTGATCATTGTTTTATTTCCTCCTTCACTGAATTTTTCTATTTTATATACTTGTATGTGGAATCATGCAGTACTTATCATGGGACTGGCTTATTTCATTTAGCATAATGTCCCACACGTTTGTCTGTGTTGTCACAAATGTGGTGAGTCACATTTTATTTGTGTATGTCAAACTGTCCTTGCACGCTAGAGGTAAATCTCTCTTTATCATAGTATATGATCCTCTTAGTATGTTACTGAATTTGGTGTCCTCGTATTTTATGGAGGATTTTTGTATTTTTGTTCTCAGATATTGCCCTATAGTTTCTTTAAATAATGTATTTGTTGTTGAGGAATGCCAGCTTCATGAAATGACCTTGAAACTATTATGTCTTCTTACATTGTTTGAAAGAGTTTCAAAAGTGTTGACATAGATTCTTTGAACTTTTCTTAGAATTCATCAGTGAGTCCATCTGGTCCTGAGTTTATCTTTGTTGGAATTTTTTGATCAGTGGTTTAAATCCTCTACTCATTACCAGTATCAGTTTGTTCAGACTTTGTTTCTTCATGATTTAGAGTTGAATGTTTTTAAGAATTTATGCCTTTTTTATAAGATATAATTTGTTGGTATATAAATATTCATTACTTCTCCTTTTTAATCTTTTTTATTTTTTGTTCCTTAGTTGTAATGTCTCCTTTTTCATTTCTGATTTTGTTTTCTGTCATGATTTCTACCTTTTTTTGATACTGGGAATCGAACTGAGGACAGGCAGGTGCTGTGCTGCTGAGCTATCTCCCTAGCTCCTCTCTATGATTTCTTAGTGTAGCTACTGTCTTCATTGATTTTTTTTTCTGGTGTTTTCCTAGTCTCCATTTGTTTCTGCATGTAATCTTTCTTCCTTTTTTGTACCAGGAATCAAACTCAGGACGTTGCGCCTGCCAGGCATGTGCCACACCACTAAGCTGTATCCCTGGCCCCTATAACCTTTATCAATATAATCCTTCTTAGCAGTTTCCTTCTGCTATCTTTGGGCTTGGTTTTTTTTTCCCTCATTTTTAAGGTATAAAGTTAAATTGTCTATTTACTATTTTACTGTAATATAGACAGTTATAAAATTCCTAGTTTGTACTGTTTTTAGTGAATTGTGTGTTTTACTGTTGTGTTTTCTTTAAGATCTTTTCCTTTGATTTCTTTGACCCATCGATTGCTCATGAGTGTGATGTTTATTTTCTGCATATTTGTACCTTATATACTTTTCCTTCCATTAATTTGTCCTTTCTTACCATTGTGGTATGAAATCATACTTACTATGATATCAGTCTTCTTAAATTTGTTAAAACTTATTTTGGGGGGCTAGTGTTATCTATCTTAAAGAATGTTCAATCTGTACTTATGAAAAATGTTAATTCTGCCCTTAGGTGGAATATTTTGTATATATCTGTTAGTTCCATTTGGTTAATAGTATTCAAATAGGCTGTTTTGTTATTGATATTATGTAGATAGTCTACCTATTATTGAAAATAGAATATTAAAATCTCTATTATTACATTGCTATCTATTTCTCCTTTCAGCTCTACGTTTGATTTTATGTATTTAGGTACTCTATTGGGTACGTAGATATTAATAATTGCTATATATTTCTGATGAATTTATCTTTTTATAATTATTACAATGCTTTTTGTCTGTTATGACTGATTTTGAGTTAAAGTCGTATAATAGATACTTTCATTGTTCCCAATTTATAGATGTAATGAAATAAGTAAAGTTTAGTGATTTGTCCAGGATTTCACAAGTAGTATCAGCATGAGAACTTACTTCAAAGCAATGTGTAGTCTACAAGAATAGAAAAATTACTCCATAGGAGAATAGAAAGAGGATTTGAATAGATATTTCTCCAAGGAAAATATATATCTGACCAAAAAGTAAGTACATAAAAAGATACTTAACATTCTAGATTTTGAAGAAAATGCAAGTCAAAATTAGTCACTGGGATGGCCATTAAAATGGAAAATACTAGCGTTGGTAAAAGTGTGGAGAATTGGAACCCTTCTACATTGTGAGTGGGAATGTCAAATGATAAAACTGCTATGGAAAACAGTTTGCCAGGTCCTCAAAAGTTATAGAATTTCATCATATGTCCTAGCAATTCCATTTCTAGGAATATGCCCAAGAGAAATAAAATCATATGTCAGCATATAAATGCTTCGTAAATGTTCATAGTAGAATTATACAGAATTGCCTAAAGACAGACCAAATACCCATTTGTCAATTAGATAAATCAACAAAATGTGGTATAGTCATACAAAGGACTATTACTTGGTCATACATAAAGAAAAGATGTCAGATACAGAAGATGTTAGGCTTTTACATATTAAAAAGGCCCAGAATAGGCAGACCATGAAGTAGTGATTGATAAGTTCTTGGAAAAGGGTAGGATGTTGATACATTGGCTGGAAAGTGACTGCTAATGGCTGTTTTATGTTGAGGAATAAAATATCCTTAAACTACATAGTGATATTTTGCCTAAGCCTGTTGAGTGCTAAGAACTATTGAATGGTGCTGTTTAAATGGGTGGATTATGTAGATTTTCCAGCATTATAAAAACATAAAGAACCCTTAAACTATTCTTGGTGATCTTCATCCATTTTCAGTTGCCCTAACAATACCCAAGACTGAATAAGAATAGAGATTTATTTGCCTCCCATTTCTGCAGTCCTAGACATCTAAGAGCATGCTACCAGCATCTACTCAGCATCTGATGAGGGGATTCTCGTTACATCATAACATGCCGAGAGAGGAAGTGTAACTGTGGTAGCTCAAGTCTCCTTATCTCAAGTCTTTTCCTGTAAAGCCACTATAATGCCGCCGTGGGAGCCCTGTCCTCATGATTTCATTTAATTCTTAATGTCTTTCTCTCCAAAGAACCTACCTTCCATATACCATTAACATGAATTCAAGGTTTAAGTTTCCAGCATGTAAAGTTTTGGGGGACAAATATAAATCATACAGCTGAGCTTAGAGCTATGAGCTCTTCTTCTTGGGCCCATCTCATTTAATGCCATGCCCTTAGTTGCTAAAATTCAGGTTTATGAAGAACAAATCTTTATTTTTGCTGGTGCAGCCCTTCTTCCATCCTAGTCTATTGGATTGAATCTGGGGCTGCCTACTGGAGAGGCCTTTTTGCTTTCCTACACTTCTCTTTCCTGAAAAATCTTGTGTCTAACACAGCCCAATCTCCATTCACAAATCTGGTCTTCTAGATTCTCTTAGGGTCTAGGAGATGATGTACCTGTATCTAATCATTGAAGCCATAAGTCTCCTAAGTCCTGTCAGATTTTTGTCCCTTAGCTGCATCTACTCTTTTCTATTTTTATGGTCACAGCTGTGGTCCAAGCCTTCAAAAGTTCTTACCTAGTTGAATGCAGGCATGTACACCTAAATGAGGACTGGTCCTGGTTAGCCTTGCCTATCTTCTTGTACATTTTATGTCAGCAATAGGTGAACTCATTGTAGGTCATTCAGTCCATCCACCCCATCTCCTGCCTTTGGGCCTTTGCAAATTCTGGATCCTCTATCACGTCATCCCTATTACTTGTTAGTATGTGTAATCTCTACTCGTCTTTCTAAGGCTCACTTCAAGTATCACATCCAAGAAGTCTTTGCCAGCGTTTAACTGAATTTGGCTCAGACATACTCCCTGCTTTCCTATAGCTTCTATGATGTTATATTCACCATATTGGGCTATAACGATCTAATCTGTCTGTCTGCTTTATGAGGTTATGAGTTCCCAGATACTGTAGCCATGAGACATTTCTCTGTGTCTGTGTGAAGACATGGTCCATTCTTTAGTCATGGTTCTCCTTTCCAGGAAAGCCTTTCTTTGCAATCCTATCTGAAAATTTAACTTTCCACACCACTTTTTATCTTTCTTGATTTATTGTTTTCCTTGGTGTTTAGTGCATTTTACCATCCTGTGTTTTGCTTATAATAGTTCTCTCATATCAAGGGTTTTACTTTCTGTAGTTTTATTTACTCTTGGTGACTCACGGTCTGAAAAATGAAAATTTCCATTTTTTGGGGGAGGGGACCACATTCACAAATCTTTTTACTACTGTATGTAATTATTGTTATTAATCTCTTACCATGCTTAATTTATAAATTAAACTATATGATTGGTATGTATACATAAGACAAAATATAGGATATATAGGCTTCAGGTCATTTTAGATATACTCCTTCAGATAAGGGCAGGACTAATGTACGACATCTTACTTATTGACCATTTCCTCTCAATACAGTAGAAGCTTCACAAGGGAAAGGATTTTTGTTTCATTTGTTATTATTGTGTTTGTACTGCCTAAACTAGTACTATGCATGTAGTAGACACCCACTGAATATTTGTTAGATGATTGAAAGAATGTTTTCCTCAGCTGCTTTGTAACATATTGTTAAAAGAGTATACTGTTTGGAGTCAGAATGCTGGAATTCACATTTTATTTGTGACTTTTTATCTGTGTGACCCCAAGGAGGTCACATAATTTATCTGTGTCTTGGTCTTCTGATAAAATGAGACTAATAATCATATTTACTGCAGAGGTTGTCATAAGGGTTATATAAGTAGATCTATCTAGCATGTTATAAGACCACCTAGTACATGGTAAATATTCAAAATTGTTAGGGGGGGGGTTTGGCTTAGTGGTAGAGTGTATGTGCAGATGCACCACCAGACCTTGTGTTTGACCCTCAGCAGTGCACACACACCTACCCCATTTGGGAAGTTGGCCTTCAGAAACATCTAGTATAGCTAAGTGTTTATATTGACATTTCCAGAGGCTGGCCTGGTATCGCACACCTGGAAGTATTGAATAATTCTTTGAAATAATATTTGAATGGAATTTAAGTAGGCCTTTCAAAATGATTGTTTAATCTTTTTAAAATTAGTATTTTGGAGTTTTGATAATGTAGCAGTTTGTGTTTAAGTTAGATGTGTGACCACCTGAAGGAAAACTATAAAGATTTTAGACAAAAATGGGGACTTTAGAACTTTGAGTTTTACTAAAGCAGCAAATCTTCTCAGGATCTGGGGTTATTGCCATGTTTTTGCAACTTTAAAAAATTGTCATAATATTAAAAACCCTTAGATTTCTTAGATTTGTAGCCTCATTTGTAAGTAGTTAAATCCTAAAAAATAAAGTATATTTAATTAAATTAAAAATTAATAGTTGGAAAACTACAAGTTAATCTTTATGTGTATACTGATTTTTTAATGTAAACTGCAAAATTATTTTAGATGTGTGAAGATTTAACATGATTACATTGTTTCATTTCTAAATTTTTTGGGGGCAGGCTGATACCTTGTTCTAAAAAACGCTTTTAAGAATGTTTTTTGTGTGACTTCATTTTTTGGAAAATTTGTACTTTCTTTTAATGAATCATTTCTAGTTTTTACTGTGATTCTGAAGCAGTATTTGTATGTGTCATCAGTTGCTTATATGTGAATAAAGCATCTTAGTAATTGCATACCACTTAAGGTGCTGTGTGGCCCTGACGAGAGCTATTTTATACAGTTTTCAGGAATGATAAAAACAGCTACCTTTTTCTAAGTGGTAATATTAATAGGTAAAATCACTTTGAAATTAAAATTCACAAGGAACATAAAATTCTACCTGAGCAAGTCATTGTGCAGTACATACAGCTGTATTACCAGTAAAATGGTAATGCCAGTCCTGTGTCCTGGTCATGGTCTCCTCTGTAGTGTTTCTTTTCTCCAAAATAAAAGTGTGGTACCTATTGCTGGTCCTAAGGATTCACTAGTCTCTGTGGTAGCTGTTTAGTATAGGCACAGATGTAGCAGTAGGTATTTCCATGTTACTATGTACCAAAGGCATTTGAAAAGCTCTAGTATGTTCTCGTCCTGATACTCCTTCTCTGGAAGGACTATATACATAGTGCTTTACTTTTCCAGTGTGGTTAGTGCTAGCATTCCTAATATAAAAAGACACTTAAGGCCCATTTAGATTTGTATTATGGTGCTACTGCTCACTTAGGTGGAAAACTTGGAATGATTTAGTTATTCTGTGAGTGCCTCAATTTCATTTCTAAATTAGGAATGACAAAAGCTACACCATAGCTTTGCTGTCAGGACTATTATCCAGAATCACACAAACTTGATTATTTGCTTTTTAAGCAGAATAATATTGTGGTTAAGGGTGCAGGTTTGAGTGTTAGTCTGTTGAAATACAAATCTTGGCTCTGCCCCTTTCTAGCTGCCTGACCTAGGATAAGCCATATAACCTCTTCTTCCTCTTCTCTTACCTGATCGTGTCCAGGTGCTCAAATGGTAAGTTCGACTTGAAATAACTCTTCAATGTGTTTTAGTAACTCAGCAAGGAAATCTGGTGTCAGTGGTGCCGTTTTACTCTTGCTACACCTCTCCACTTGGAACAGCATAGAAATACACACCTGTAGTTACAGTCATTAAAGGTAATGAACGCTGCTGTTTTAGAAAGCCTTTTCCCATTTTCTTTTGTGAAGCACTTTCTCTTCATTTGTTTGATATATTCTATTGATAATGGCCATTTATGGCTTTTAACAGTTGGTTCTATTTTCCATGTAACTAGATAGACAAGCATTGTTCAAAATTGTGTTCATAAGGACAGACCATTCTTTTTTTTTTTTTTGTGGTACTGGGGATCGAACTCAGGACCCTGCGCTTGCTAGGCAAGTGCTTATTCCACTGAGCTATATCCCCAGCCCCTTTTTTAATTTTTTTTTTTTTTTAGGACAGACCATTCTTACTGCCTCTCATAAAGCTATTTTCTGTTTTACTGTTATGCATTAAAGGGTTGAATGTGTCTGCGTTGTGGTAGATAATATTAAAGTTACAATATTTGTCAGGTTGTAGGAATATTTAGCTCTTGTTCAGATTTGACATTGCATATGAATAAATCTAATTCTGGTGGAAAGCTTTAAACACATAAAAGTGATCTTTTGTATTGTAAAAATATGTATGTTTACATGTTAAATATATGCACTGTAAAAGAGAAACCAAATGCTTTAAGTGGTTTCACACATTTTTAATTTTTTAATTATCACAATTATACATATTAATGAGTTTCAGTACGATGCTTCTATATAGGCATATGGTGTGCACTGATCTCCTTCTTTCCCAATTTCTAGCAATCATTGTTCTACTTTCAGGTCAACATTTTTAGCTTCCACTTATGGCAGAGACCATACAGTACTTGTCTTTCTATGTCTAGCTTATTTCCCTTAACATAATGCCCTTCACTTTCATCCATTTTGCTGAAAATGACAGGATTTAATTCTTTATGGCTAAATAATACTCCATTTTGGGTATTTACACAATCTTATGTTTTGATGGGCACCTATGTTGATTCCATATCTTAACTTTTATGAATAGTGGCACAGTAAATTATTGTAGAGTTTCAGTTTCTAAAATCAAAGTTAAAAAGAGTACTCATTTCAGTGATTGCCAGTGAAGCTGGGTGTGGTAACAGAGGCCTGTAATCCCCACACTGAGGAGGATGAGGCACAGAGATCACTGTGAGTTTTAAGAGCAGTCTGGAGTACATAGTGACTTTTAAGACTTTTAAGTGTAGACTACATAGTGAGACCTTGTCTCAAGAAAACCAAACCAAAGAAATAAACATTAGTTATTGCCAGTGAATACAGCGTTTGTTTGGAGGGTGACTAAAATGTTCTAAGATTAGATTCAGATAGTTGAACAATGCTATGAATTTATTAAAAACTAACACATTAGATGACTAAATATAATGGTAGTTATGTTTCCATAAAGCTGTTTAAAAAAATACTCATATAACTATACCAGTTTACCACTTACTAGCTGGTGTATAACCTTGGGCTAGTTGCTTCCCTTTCTGTGTCTTGCTTCCTCATCTGTACAGTGTGGATAGTAATATTAAAACCTGCCTTATGTGCTGGCAAAAGGGACCAAGAGATGGAGGAAGGAGGAAGGGGAGATGGAGTGGAGGGGAAGGAAAAATAAAAAGAATTATGATGCATTAGTACATGTACCAACTTCCCATGATGAATATAATTACTATGTACTGCGAACAGTATACAAATGACAGTTTTAAAAATTAAATGAGTAAATGTATGCGAGAACATGAAATTGTACTTTTGAACATAAACTCCCAGATGTCAGTGGATGTCATTGTTTTTATATTGTCTATAGGGCTTAGAAGAGAATTCTGGGGTTAGAGATACACCTTTCAATATCATTAACATATAGATGGTAATTAAAGCCACATAAAGATTTGGTTGCTTATGGAGAGATGTGAAATAATGGGAGGAAACCTGAGGGAAATATTACTATTTTGTTTTTCTAGGGAAATATCAGCATTTATAGTACATGGTCAGGACAAGAAAATATGACAAAGGAAACTCAAATAACATGTCCAGAGAGTTAAGAGAGGTATGGTGTCCTGCAAGCCAAGGAGAAAACAGTCTTTTCAAAAGAATGATATTACCAGTGCCAGTGGGAAGTTAAGTACGGACTGAGAACTGTCCTTTGGATTTGGCAAGTTAGCGTTATGGGGTAGACCAAAGACTGACCTGCTTCCTGAAGGAAGGGTAACCTCAGTGGGTAAATAGTGAAAGTATTTACAGGGGTGTGCCACCATGTCCTGCTCAGGAATTTGTAATGTCAAATTTTCATATTAGTATGGTTTTATCAAACATGTTCTCAGCTTCCTACATGCAGTAATACAAAAGTTTATGATATTGGTCCTAGATTTCACACTTTATAAATAGTAAAATGCCAGGTTTGTAAAGAATCAAAAGGGCCAGTAAGAATAGGTTCCATGAGTGAATATAGTGTTTATACATCCTAGAGTGAGTGAGTACAGGTAGGGACTTTGAGAGACTGAGGTGAGGGTAGGAGCATCAGACTGCAGGTCGTAAGCCAGGAGTATAAGACAGAGAGCTATTGTTGAGCTGTAGGGGATAAGGTAAGGTGGTGACAAACCCTAGTCTTTTCCCATGGAGTAGTTGGCTGTAGTAGAACAGAGGTGAAAATCTGTTTAGCAAAGGAGTTCTGGGACCAGCAATCTAGCATTCTGGATGAGGCAGCTGGTGGAATTTCCAAGTACTGTGGCAAAGAGTTGATGTAGGGAATAAGATTTGAAAGCCAAGTTTCAAAGTCTTCAGTCAGAGTCAATAAGTAACCAGAAACCTGTGTTTGGTAGAGATAATGATGGATTATAAAGGTCACTTGAGATAAATCTGAGAACTGTGGAGTGCACTGTCCAAATGGACATTTCAATTTTGTTAGATGATGGGAAGAGATAGAACTAAGAAACTACCAGTGACCTACATGAGTAAGGGAAATGTCCAGGAGATGGATAGATGACCCTGATCAGGAGGAGTAAAAGCTGTTTTCTCCAGCTGATGTGAGGCTACATGTAAGAATGAAGTCATGAGGTTGTAGTAGTACACTGCATAAGCAACGGGGAGTTAAGAGGAATCGCCAACCCTCTGGGATGTAGATAATGGATGCATGTGGGAAGAGTTCAGAAAAGAGTTGCCTCAGGAAATGTGAGTAGGTTATAGGAAAGGGTTTCTAGTGGTAAGGGTGAAAATATATGATGAATGTAGACAGCAGGATCTACAGAGCATAGTTTAATCCTGGAATGGAAAAGGGGGGGGAGTGGAACAGTAGGATAATGAATATGGGATGGAAGAAAGGAACAGAGCAATACAAGAATGAAGATGGGCAGTTGGATGAGTGTTGCATAGATGTAATTGGTTTTCAGGTTCCAGTTCTTGGTTTTTTCCTTTTTTTATTTTCCTGTAAAGGGTCTTCTTCTTTTCTTTCTCTTTTTTGTCTTTTTGAGACAGGGTCTAGCTATGCAGTTCAGGTTGGGCTTGAGCTCACTTTGTAGCCCAGGCTGGCCTCAAACTCACAACAATCAGACCCCCAATTGCTGGGATTACAGGCGTGCGCCACCATGCCTGGCTATTGGGTCTTCTGTGAATGCCATGTGAGCAGTTCAGAATACTGCAGAGGTACCTGTAAATTGTTCCCACCAGTCCTTTCCCTCTGTAGATACAGCCAGGGCCTGAGCCTGGCTAGAGATTTGGTTACGTACTTATGTACTTCCTTCTCAAAACCCTAGCATTTATTCTAATGAGTCTGCTTCACGCAAAACACAAACTGTAACAGTGAACTTACTGTTTTAGAAATGCAGCCAAAATCCTTAGTTATGATGTGTTTATTTGGGTTACTTTAAAATTTTAAACATTTTTATTTCCCCAGAAGTGAATGGAGGCATTTCTCTGTAGTATTTTGTGGTCACTATTACAAACCAAATCCTGCTTTCACTATAGCAAGTGAGTGGTTGGGTGTTTATTCATCTGTTTATCTACTTATTTATAAACAAAAAAGACCAGCAAAAATAAGGACTATTTTAGGAATTGTAGATTGCATGCCTATTCTGTGTACAATTGCTCAACCTCATCTACTGAAACATTTACAAAGCTGTATTTGATTAGGTCTTTAATTCTGATTATCAGATAAGCTCCAGTTTAGTAAACCAAGATCAGAGGTAATCATTATTGAGATTTGTAGCCACTGACAACATGAAGTCTTATCATTTAGTTGTTTTGGAATTTTCTTTTTTGGAGGAAATTTTTTAAGAATGAGGTCTAGTATGTACCAAGTTGGAAACAATATGACATTAGTAAAATTGAAACCCCTTACCAAATCTTATTCCATTTTATTGTATAATATTACTGATTATAACTAAAAATTCCCCAAGTTCATGCAAGTGGTACTATTCTTGAGGTTATTTAACACATCACTGTTTATTAGAAATTTATAAATGTTTAAGGCAGACTTAGATTTTATAAGAAAAATATCATAAGCAATGTAGCTTGTAAACAGAAAAAAAGAGAAACTTAATTGTAGGGGATCAAAGTAAAACCACTACATTCATAATGAAATTTATGTGACAGAAATACCCACACAACAGTCTAAGCCAGTGGAGGTGAACCTATGGTATGTGTGCCACAGCAGTCTGTTCGTTATTGAAAGCTCTAAAAGGTTTGCCTTTACTGGAACAATCTCCATAGTGGTCTTACAGCTTCTCTCTTGCCATGGCTGTTTCTTCAACCTAATTGTTCCCAAAACAAATCCATTCAGATATCTCAAAAAAATAAAAACAACAACAAACAAATAAACAAATAAAAACCCAGAAAACTGGGACACTATTTGACAAGCAGAAGCATATTTTAAAAGGAATTCCAAAGATTTTTTTCAAAAGACCTTTAGGTTGTAGTAATGATAAAAAATTGCAAAACTTTTTTTTTGGTCAAAAGTGATTATTTGGAAAGGCCTACCTTGGGCCTTAAATAGGGAGAATTATGGACAAAGACAGAGTTCTTAAAGGTGCATACATGGCAGTTATGCCCAAGTGTCATCTTCATTTCTATTTTAAACATAAACTTGACTGCAGTTTATAAAAGCTGTGGTTAGTGTACTTTGTACTTTGAGGCATATTGAGATTTCATTTCTTTGAGTCACCTGAATATGTGAGTAATACTCTGATTCCTCTAACTGTTCTGCTCCCTGCATTCATATGCTCATACTTTTCTCTTGAGAAAAGTCCCTGAGCTCTCTTGCTAGTGAAAATAAATTACTTTATACATGAACGTAAGGCAGCAGTACTTACGGCAATTTCTCTAAATTTCTTAAAACGAGAAATGCTGGAGGAGTTTCTGATTTAATTCTGTCTTGCATTGCCTTCTGGTCACTGAAATCAAATTTTGTGCTGCTGCTCTTTAGGGAAGTGACATTTTCATAGTATTTGATGCCAGGATACCAGCTAGGAGCCAGTGTTGAGCTGACTAGAGGACAGAGACTCCCAGACAGAGAGAGAGACAGACAGATAGACAGGCAGACAGATGCCGCTTGAACCTGTGGCTTATCCACAGTGGGAATTAAGGGATGTGAGGTGCACTAGAGAAACTGAGGGAGAGACAGAAAAGTGTCCTGCAGGACGTTAAGTCTGATCATTGTTATGGCTTCTATTTAGATGCCTCCCCTAAAGCCTCATGCAGTCATAGGTGGGACTTTTCAGAGGTGGCTGGATTGAGGAGGTGTGATGCTAGGCTTAAGGATTTGAATGCTTCCCACCCTAAGGGATAAAAGGGACAGAAAGAGGTTTGTTGCTTGCCACTTATAGTTGGCTTGTTGCCTTCTGCCTGCCGTGCTTTGTTGTGAACTATTTCTCCTGTGTGATTCCCCTTAACCATACCACCCTTCCTTGGAACCAACGAACTATGAACTGGAACCTCTACAAACTATCAGCTACAATAAACCTTTTGTGCTATAGGTTCGGCTGTCAGGTATTTTGTCTCAGCAAGGAGAAAAATAACTACCATGGTCATGATCCCTAAACCACTTAATCATCTGCCATTCTTTTAATAAATACTCGTTAATGTTCATTTAACTATTTTTAACATTCCTTCTCGAAGGTTCTAACTTGCTACATTTTTGGTAAATCTGGAGAATATTGGATACCCACAGGATCCTTGTTTGGCTCCCACATTTTATGGATGGGAAAACAGACTGAGAAAGGAGGGACTGACATTCAGATATGATTTTTGTAGTGAAATAAGCTTCTTAGCATAGATGTGATGCTTATCAGTGTGCCTAGTTCATTCCCAGTTCTTTAAATATTTGTTTCAATGAAAGCACTGGCATTTGGTTTATGTAATTATACAAATACACATACTCCTATGCGCACAGATTATTTGATTTGATTTGGAAAAAAATGGTAGGAGAGGATGAATGTCTGAGGTCAGCTATTTCTAGTTTTGAACATGTGGCCCTCAGTCCAGAGCCATTTGCTCCTCTGACCACCATTTCCTAAGGATGGGAAAGTTCTTCCTATTGCCTGTCTGTTTTTGTACTTAACTCCTTACTCCCAGCATCCAGCCCTCCCTGCCTGGCAAGCATTGTAGAGCCACATGGTATGCCCGGCTATGTACATTGGATTATACATGCTGTTTATTTTTATTTCCAGTCTAATGCCAGCCAAGTGCCATCTACTCTCTGCGGTTGCACACATTTAACTCTAAATTGAGTCATTTATCATAGCTTTTGAGGAACCCTTTAGAAGTTAGTTTTCCTTCTCCTTTTGCAAGCACTTAGAATGTTCTCATTGAAGATGGCCATGGTAATGCACACCTGAAATCCCAGCATTTGGGAGGCTGAGCCAGGGAAATCACCATGAGTTTGTGGATAGCCTGGACTACACAGTAAGTTGAAGGCCAGCCTAAAGGACATACTGAGTTGAAAACAAGCTTGAATGACATAGCAAGACTGTCTCAAAAAACAAAATAGGGAATGTTCCCTTCAAGTCTTGGGGAAAGTCACAATGTGTCATTCTGTCATGTTCATATGCTAATTAAAAACTGTCATTTAGTTAGTATAACATAGTTCATTTACAGAAACATTTGTGGTCATTTTGATTTTGTAAGCCCATGCACTTTCTCTGTTTCCATTTCACAAAGGTTGTATCACTTTTTTATTTTAGTTAGAAAAATATTCATGTTGATTTCTTTTGTGTCCACTGACTTTCTAGTATCACAGTCATGCAGATATGTTTCAGTTATTTGTATTAGGGTTACATTTTTATAAGGACTTTAGATTTTTTGTCTGTATTGGAAGCAATTGGTTATTAGCAAAGGAATTTGCTATTCCATTGTGCTATATAACAGTAACCAAAATTTTTGAATGTTCACTTTATGAGGCATTGCTTTGTTCTTCATAAGTCAGCAAACATCATCGTTCTCATTTAGACTGGAGAGAAAGCTGAGATACCACATGGTTAAGAAACTTGCCCCAGGTCACATATCTAGAAAGTGGCAGAAGCAAGATTCAAACACAGCCATCTGGTTCTAGAATCCATATACTTAAGTAAAGTATTTCTCTGCTTTACCATTCCTTGTGTGGCTACTTTGAAATAACTTGGTAATTGCCATTCTACCTGAAAAAGTGATGATTTTTTCATATGTCAGAGTACCTCTGATTTTTGGGCATCAAAAATACACTCATTTGAAGGTATTCATGAGACAGTTAAATGTTGAGACTCCTGCTTTGATCATACTGTGTTGTGATCTCAGGTCATAGCTTGATGACCCTGGGTGATTCCATAATGCCTCTAAATGATAGTCTGATTCTGGAGCCAGGCTGGTTTAGTCAAATGAGTGAGCTGTATTTTTCTGTCTGTAATACTTTAATCCATCCTTCCCTTTATGTATCTACAAATGTTTTTCATCTGCTGATAGCACACACTTCGGTTTTGAAAATTCTGGTTCTGTGTTGAGATAATAAGACACAGAGCTCCAAAAATCACTGGCTGTGATTACCTTGGTAAGGAAGCCAGTCTGTAAGGGTTTGCCGGTTTTATGTATCTACAATCTGCTGTGTGTTACAGGGACTCTTAATTAGGCTGCTGAATTTGGCATTATTTGAACTTTCAATTTACTTTCAAGGAGACTTATGCAGGTAATTTCAGCCCAAGAGAACAGTGGTTGGTAGTAAACTGAGATGCTTGGAGAGAAAACGAGGTAGTCGGGTAGATTGGTAGAGCAGAGCCCTCTTAATGGGGACTACTAGTGGAAGATGCATTAAGAATGGCTGAAGAAGGTCAGGCATGGTGGTGCACACCTGTGATCCCAGCACTTGAGAGACTGAGGCAGGTGGATTGCTGTGAGTTCGAGGCCAGCCTCGACTACAAAGTGAGTTCAAGGCCAGACTAAACTGCATAGTAAAAATCTATCTCAAAAAGACTAAAAAGAAAAAAGAAATGGTGGGAGAAAGTCAGGTTTAGTTAGAATAGCCCTGAAACCAAGCACAGTAGATGAACAAAAATAAAATTATCTTGTCATTGTATATGAACTTTAGCTATGGAGCATGACACATGAAATCTGTAATGTTTTTAGAACTAATTTGATCATATTGTGGATTAGAAGAGATATCCAAGGCTCAGACACATGTTTATCTGGAAATTTTAGGTTAACTCCATTCTCCACTTGATCCTAGTCAGCCTCTGCATTTGAATAACCCTTATTCCTTTCTTCCTGTCTGTTTTCTTAATAGTGTGCTGCAAATACATTTGTATGTTGCCTTCATTTATGTGCTACTTGAGTTTTCTGTCATCCGCATGAGATTGTAAACTTGTCCATGGCAGGGACTGGTACAACCTTAGCTCAGAGGGTAATTAGAGGTAGAGTGCAGGCCAAAGGCGCAAAGTGATTGGGTTTCACCCTAGTCTGCTCCTGTTTGCCAATGGATGACCTTCCACAGTGGCAGAAGGTAAAAGAATAAAAGAAAGAGGTGAGAGTTGTTGGGTATCAGAGCCTTGGAGAGCATGTAAAGGGCATGGAATTAAAAACCTGTTCTTACAGTCTGGGCAGGACCTGGCAAGATAAGTATGGGCCTAGAGAGCCATAGGCCTATCTTCTTTAAGTTACATAACCTGGTTTTTTCCTAGTAACACCAACTGCTGAGCTAGGAGAACTAGAAAGAAAGAATCGTAAGAAGTAACTCATCCCTTAAAAAACAATCACATTAATAAATTTAAAAAAAAAATCTCAATAGGTTCCATTGTTTGTCAGGTCCAGAGCAAAAAGGCATGTTCATGAGTTATGTATATAGGTAGGTACCTTTTAAAAACCTTGCTGTTTGTAGCCTTTTTACTAAAACAAGAAGTCAAAAATTAGTAAGTCGCAATTTCTGTGATTCAAATATACCGCTTGTTACAGTAGTCCCAGCATAGGGATAGCAAAAGCTGGAGGGAGAAATTGCACTCATTTTTTGAATATCAGTGAAAGGAACAGTTTTCTTTATAGCTGTGTAGCCCTTAGATGTTGAATTTTGATATTGTCATTTGGAGTTTCATTTGAACAAATATAGTTAACTTCTTTGCCCAATCCCATTGTACTGAAAACCATCTCAGCCTGCAGTCTTCCTTCTCTATTCCATACCATCCTTTAGGAGATTGTTTCACGGGAGGAAATATGTGCTGTCAACAAATAGAAGCAATACTTTGATCTTAGTAAGGTTTTGATACCCATCATGAACAAATGCTTTCATTGTAAGTGTTCTGGACTGTGGATAAAAATCACTGAAACAAAGATACTAGTCTTGCTTTCTGTTTGAAGGAGGTATCTATATTTTGACTTAATTACCCAATAGTTAGAACTAATGTGGAAACTATGATCCAAGAAACAGTAATGGTGATTATGTGCTGTTGTTCACTCATTTATTAGTAAATACTTTGTACATCTTTCCATTAATTGTTGTGTTAAATATGTGAAGAAATACATAATATTTGTTAATTATTGAGATATATGAGAGAGAGAAAGAGAAAGAGAGAGAGAGAGAGAGAGAGAGAGAGAGAGAGAGAGAGAGAGAGAGAAAGAGAGAGAGAGAGAGATCAATAGATAGTAGATACTAGGGGTTGAACCCAGGGACTTTGCATTAAGCTACATCCCAACCCTTTTAAAAAATGTTCATTTTGTGACAGGGTTTTGCTATGTTGTGTAGGCTAGACTCCAACTTGTGGTTCTCCTTCCTCAGCCTCCCAGGTACATGCCACCATGCCTGGCTGGTGAAGCCATTTTTAAATGGGACTGTCTATAAGTTACTGGCATTTCTTTCTCCTTTGCTTGTGTTGAGATCAGTGCTATGAAAAATACCCTGTCCAGGTGTATGATTACTAAGTGAGGCAAACTTGCAAAGAGAACAGTTGCATATAGTTGGCTGGTACGAATTTTGTTTGCCTTAGTACCAGTTCTCCGATCTATCAAACACACTAGTTCTGGGTGTGAACCCTAAAACCCTTTTATAACTTGTTTTTGTGTTTTATGGCAGGTTATGTTCATGTAAAATTTCCTTAACTCAAAGTAATATATATCTAACCTGATTTCTTTCACAGAAACAATATTATATTGGAGATTATTTCTGGTCTAATGCCTGATCTTTTAAAAATAGAAATAACACTAACCACCATATTTACTCAACTGTTTAATTAGTGGGATATGATGAATCTCTGCACTGCTCAGGATAAAATTGTCTGAAGTATGTATAAATCAGTTAACCATATATCATAATAACCAATCACATTGCTATATTGAATGACCTAAGGTGTCACAGTAGACTATAAAAAGTTCTTTTTTATTTTAAAGAAAAGAAAAATAAACAATAAAAACAATGGTATAAAATTTGAAAACAAGATTGTAGGAGAGTAACAATGGGCAGAACATGGTGTATTGTTATCTTCAAAGTAGTTGCTCATATTACAAGATGTAGGCATTAAAAATTGATCAAAACTTTTCTTTTCAATGAACGAATAGCAGTTAGTAGTATACTATATTAACTATCTTGTGTGTGTGTATATATATTTTTTCCTTTTCCCTTCATTCTAGTCTCTTTTCCTCCATTCCAGTTTCTCTTTTGAGCAATTTCTTACCATTTCACAATAGCTATTGTACCATGTGGACCTTATTTACTTTTTCAGCTTCTTGCACTAGGGAGACCATATGATATTTACACTGATGTGAGACTGATTTATTTTACTTATAGATATGAACTCAAGTTGCATCCATTTCCCTGTAAATGTCTCAAGTTTATCCTTCTTTATAGCTGAGTAGTACTCCATTGTATAAAAATACCACATCTTTTTATCCATTCCTCGGTTGATTAGCATTTGGGTTGTTTCCAAGATTTGGCTATGACAAACTGTGCTTCTATAAACATGGGTGCACATGTATTGCTGTGGTATGATGTTTTCAAGTGTTTTGGGAAAGTACCCAGAAGGGGAATAGCTGGGTTGACTGGGACCTCTAATCCTAGTTTTTTGAGGAATCTCCAGACTGATTTCCAAAGTGGTTGCACCAGTCTACATTCCCACCAACAGTGGAGAAGCGTTCCTTTTTCTCCACAGCCCTGCCAGCATTTATTGTTGATTTCTTGATGGTAGCCATTTTTACTGGGGTGAGATGGAATCTTGTTATTTTAGTTTGCATCTCTTGAATGACCAATGATGTTGAACATATTTTCATATATTTATTTCATATTTGCATTTCTTCATCTTGGAAGTATGTGTTCATCTGAGATGCCCATTTTTGGATTGGGTCTTCAAATTTGGGGGTTCTAAGTTTTTTCAATTCTTTTATGTTCTCGATATAATTGTCTGAGGGACAGTTAGCTAAAATTTTTTCTCTGTAGGTTGTGTTTTCATTCTGTTGGACATTTCTTTTGATGTGCCAAAGCTTTTTAATGAGCTGAGACCCCAGTTGTTGATTCTTTTTTGTCATTTTGAGATGGGGTTTCTCTATGCAGTTGAGGCTGGCCTTGAAACTCATTTTGTAATTCAGTCTGACCTTGAACACACAGCACCCTTCCTGCCTCAGCCTCTGGAGTGCTGGAATTACAGCTGTTCCTCACCACACTAGGCTACCAAGTTCTTATTTTGCAATTGTTGCCTTGTTTTACTGAAACCAATCAGGTTTACAAAAAACACTTTCTGCAAAGAAAGTCATGAAGGATTTCTTTGGCTTAAGGTTAGCAGGTATGGTTAAGGAAACTTTAAGGAAGATTTAGAAGTGTAGCTTTTGAGGAACTGATTTTAATCTCCTTCATGATAAAGATTTTAGGGAAGTTGTTTGTCTCTTCATTTGTGTTGTCTTTGGAGAAGTCTGTTAGAAATGATGATTGATGAGATATAAAGGATGATTTGAAGTAGGTAATGAAATAATGGAAGAAAGCTGGGCTTGGTGGTGCATGCCTATAATCTCAGCACTCAGGAGGCTGAGGCAGGAGGATCACTGCCAAGTTCGAGACGAGCCTTGGTTACAAAGTGGGCTCAAGACCAGCCTGAACTGCATATTGAGACCTTGTCTCAAAAAGACAAGAAAGAAGGAAAGAAAGAAAGAAGGAAAGAAAGAAAGAAAAGAAAGAAAAAAGAAAAGAATGAATGGGAGAATCTTATGTGCTGAGGACAGCAGTAGAATTAGAGGCCCTGCTGCGGCCATGGAAGGCCTGGGGCTCACCTGGAATGAAAAGGTCAGTGGGCTATAACAGAAAGGAAAAGAGAGAGGCTGATGGCAGAATGAGGTAGGACAAATAGGGAGAAGAGACCTTGCAGGAACAGAGTAAGGTTTCTTGGGTTTTTGTTGTTTGTTACTGATGAGCCACACCCACAGCCACATTTTAAATTTTGTGACAGGGTCTGAGTTTCCAGGTTCATCTGCCTCAGCGTCTCAAGTACCTGGGATTGTAGGTGTGCACCACCATGCCTTGGAAGTTTTTGTTTTCTTTTGTCCATGGTTTCTGGTTCCTTTTTATTATCCCAAAGCAGGTCTTAGAAACTCTAATCTCCCACCTTTCTGTTTTCTGTCTTGCGGCTAGCCATAAAGAAACTTTGTGACCTACCTTGTTTGATCGTAGATCACATGATCTCATTTTCCAAAGGGATCCTGCCTCTTCTCCTGGAGGAAAGAATGCTATAGAGAGAGGCTGAGAACCAACAGGCTTTCCTGCATTTTCCCCACTCAATTTATTAGCGTTAAATGGTAGTCTCCGTGAAAATTTTTAAAAAGGACAGGATTCGGAGAGCTTTGAATATCTGAACACATGGAGTTTCACAGGCAGAGGCTGCCCAGAAAGCTTGTCCGTTGTAATATCCTTTCTAATTAACTTGTGAATGTGTTTCCCTAAATTCTGAGAACTGCTCAAACAAATCATTGGAGCCCAAGCAGGAGGCTGTGTGAACCCCAGTACAGAATAGGTCCATCAAAGAAGTGGTAAAACCACCTGGAGCTGTAACTGCCATCTAACAGGCGTGGAAGCAGTCTTGGGGACTGAGCTCTTAACCTATGGGATGTGACACTATTTCCATGTAAGTGGAAATGATTTGAATTAGAGAGCCCCCAGCTGGTGTCTGCTAAGAAAATGATTGCTTGGTGATCCCTGGCTTGGTGTGTGGTTCCCCACACATCTGGTATTAGAAGTGTTATGAGATCTGTGTTGTGAAAGTACAATAGGAGAAACTGAATATGAGTGTTTCTATTCAAGTTCATTCACATATTTTCAACCACCAACTCTTTCATTTACCCAGAAAGGAAACTCCATACTCATTAAGCAGTTATTCCCCATCCTCCTCTCTCTAGCTCCTGGCAACCACAAATCTGCTTTCTATTTTTATAGGTTTGCCTATTAATATTTCATATGATACAGTCATATATGCTCCTTTTTGCAGCTGGCTTCTTTCCCTTACCATAATGATTTTGAAGTTCATTATATTGTAGCACATATCAGTCCTTCATTTCCTTTTTATAGCTGAGTCCCATTGTATGGTTGTAGCACATTTTCATCTGTTCATCAGTTAATTGACATTTGAGTCACTTGTACCTTTTGAGTATTTTACATTGTGTTGCTAAGTACAAACATTCGTCCTTAAGTTTTTCTTTCAACAGTTATCTTCAGTTCTTCTGAGTCTACTTAGGAGTGGAACTGCTGAGTCATATGATAATTCTGTGGTTAATTTCTGATAAACTGCCAATTGGTTTTCACAACAACTGAGCCATTTTACATTCCCATCACCAGGAAATGAGGGTTCCACTTTCTTCTATCCTCATCAAAACTTGCTATTTTCTGTATTTTTAAAACCTCTAGCTATCCTAGAATGTTACCTGTAAACTGCATAAACTTCTCTTTGTTGTAAATATTTCATTCTTTGATAACTCATTGTCATGTTACTTAATAGAATAAAAATTATAGTAAATCTTAAAGGCACAGTGGACTGAATTGGATTCTAGATCCTTAAAGTCTATATCCAACAGCCTGCTGATATATTTCTTTCCAAAAAAAAAAAAAAAAAGTAGGGGCTAGAACTATTAGGAGGACCCTGCCATTTCCTCTTACTTTTATCCACTACTGTATTTTTATAATTAATGATGTGGTCTAAAGAACTGATCTCATAGGCAAAGACATTCTTTCCTTCTAAATATATGTGTTGCTTAAAGCATTTTAAAAAACTATCTGGAAGTGTCTTGAGAGTTGTACAGAGAACGATGAGGAAGTGAATGCAATTTTACAGCAGAACATTCTCATTACAGGCAGTTTTGGTTTGACACATTTATATTTCTACCCTTCTCTTACCCATTTCTCTCTACCCCTCAGCATTTTATAAGTTAGCTGCACGTAGTACACAGGAAGTTGTATCTGCCCATCTTTGGTTTAAGGTAGAAACTGTAGCAAATGACTGTGAACCAAGCCGGGACATAAGCAGAACATCATAGAATACTCATGGACACTGACTATTATGGTTATTTTCAGTCTTCTCGCCCATCTGCCAGTCCACCATTAATTGAACATTGTATAATGCTAAAAAATGCAAGTCCATTTTAATTTCTAGCTTTAGAGGACTGCCTTAATTCCATTGGGTTCTGCCACATTTTTTTACTTTTAAAACTGGAATTACTTTGTTAGTTAATGCTTAGAACTTTTTACATCGTACTTGAGTTTACAAAGGAGAGTAAGAGTGGACTTACTGTATTAATACGTTAGCATACATACTTTTGTAATAGTGTGAAGTGTAGAGAAATTCATTGCAAGCAGGAGAATTGAAACATTATGAACATTAATTGTTGGTGGTTTGTCAGTGCTATTAAATGGATCATACTGATATACTGTAGTGAAAGTCCAACTCTAAGCTTTCAAATATGATGTTGTTCTTAGCCAAGTTCTCATGGTTAATGCTTTTTCCTAAATACAGTAATGTTTTGTGCTTGCTCATTTAGATGTTTATGTGGAACTTAGTATCTATTTCCTGTAGCAGTTTTTATTCAAGTAAATGTGCTGCCATCGGATAAATGCCTAATTAGAGATGATCTTTGTGTCTAGGAATGAACTCTGTATATTTGTCTTTGGTGAGATAGTTAAGAATTCCAGTAAATATGACCACAACAAAGTTTTAAAGGCAAAACAACCCAACTTTTAGGATGTTAGTAGAAAGCAATCTGAGAGCCAGACAGACACAGAGGGACAGAGACAGACAGAAAGTCAGAGATAGAGAAGATAGTGGCATTAATTCTCAGCCCTGGCTGTAAATTACAAGAGATTGTCAACCTAAGGAGCCTCTAGAAAAATTCAATGTAAAATACTAAACAAAAGACTACACAGCAAACTTGTGTTTAAAGCCTATGTGTGACCATGATTAAGAATTACCTATCTATGGTTAAGTGATCCATTTACATTAACTAACACCTGTCAATGAGGGTCAGGGGCTTTGTTTCAGACCAGGTGCCAGCTTTTGTAGTGACAGTCTTGTATTGAGGTTTCTATTTTTCCTCTGTTCTTATCTAGTCATGGCTGTGGAGGCACCTAGGAAAGAAATTATGCTTCTAAAAGTTTTCCATTCTTTTTTTTTTTTTTTAAGCAAGGGAGTTCAGGCTGACCTTGAACTCACTGTGATACTTCTACCTCAGCCTCTGGAGCGCTGGGATTATAGGCATGCACCACCATGCCTGGCTCCTTTTCTTACAGCTAGTGAAGACATGGGATTTTAAGATGGAAATAGTTGAATAGCAGTACTGTTTGACTTTGAATTTTAATGAGAGGAATTTCTTGTATAAACTATTTGCTTTTTAAAAGCAATATTAAGATTGCATTATTATTATATTTTTAAGATGACACTATGGATGTATAAATCAAGTGCACAAGAGAGTGATTTTTCTTAATTTATATATCTTAAATCTAATTTTTAATATTTTTGATACTTTTTATGTAGTGTTTTCTGTCATTAAAGTAGAGTTGGTGCCAGCATATTTCAAATTTAAAAAATGCTATTTCTAAGGATGTTAGGATAGGAATTAGTCCAGCACAGGATGGACTTCTCAGGAATTAAAATGCATGATGAGATGGCAGGAATCATGCACTCCCACTCGAAACTATCTTGTGTGGTATCCAAATGGGAATCTTAAAATGCTTCCTACTTGGAATTTCTCTTTGTTGGCAAAGGTACTTATTTATTCAGAATCACAGGAACTAACTAACATCACTGTTTCAACACTCTACATTGGCAGCAAGTGGGAATTTACAGTGAATGTACACATGAGTTCAGAATTGCTGTTTTATGAGACACAAACACTGGTAATTCCAGCAGAGATTGCTGGTTCATTAGATATTAGGATGAAACAGGCATAGAATAGTCATCTACTTCATGCCACCCCACCCCTATTCTATAGGCAGGTCTAAACCCACCTTGCCTGGACTAGATTTACCCTGTTTTGAGAAATACTCAGAAGTTGATATTCTACAGCTTCTTTCAGGCATCTAACAGTGATTGCTGCCAGGATCTTTTTTACTCAAATTCCTTTTCACCCTCCCTCCTTCTCCCTCCTTCTCTCCCTTTCTTTCCCTCTCTCCCTCTTCCTCCTCCTTCTCCTCCTCCCCCCACCTACCACACATCTTTTAAGGCACAATAATTTCAATCCTTTTCTCCAATTTATGGAGCTAGAGGTCACTTATTTCTTAATTAGAAAGAGATCAGAAAGATAAAATAATGTTGCGAGAAACCTCTTAGTAAAACTATAAATTTAATTCTAATGTAGGGAATTAATGAAAACATGATGTGCCTGAAAAGTTTTATTATTTTTTTTCTTCCTATGTTCCCTGGCAAAGAGGTTGAAGACAATTAGTAATGGTTCATTTTTATTTTAAATTAATCAGTAGCACTGTAATTAATGAAAGAAATCTGTATTGGCAGTGCGAGAAATACCCTGCTTTGCTGATGCTCTACTTCCTTTACCTCCCTCCCACCTTACCCCTTACTTGCAGGGTGACTTGAGGACTTGCATAAAAATGCCTCTTCCTTATTTACTTCATTGTGACTTCTTACTTGTGTGTAAAACTAAATAACAATATAGATATTAAATTAAAGGTTTCAAATTGCAGTGGGTACTGCAATTTGGCATTGACATTTTCTGTAAATTCAAATTTTAGCTCTGTAAAGGTGAGGTCTGTTGTGAAGACTACAGAGCAGCCTTAACCTGCAACAGAGGGCAGGAATTAGAGAGGTGAATGAACCTAAATAAACTATAAATTTCATGGGTGCATTCACTTTCAATTGAAGTTTTGCCAAATAGGTATTATGGGACATTTAGTGCTTTTATTAGTAAGCCATGTCAGACCTTGTACTGTAAATAAAAGTTGCAAACAGAGAAGTCAGTCTTTGAATCAAAGTTATTATTCTGGTAAAGTTGTTGTTTACTGGTTTCCAGGAACTGTTTCGTTTTAAAATTTATTTTAAAAATAAAAGAAGGAAAACATATACCAGGAACTGTTTCAAAATTTTCCCTGCATATCACTCTTAGCATATAAAGGACCTGGGAAAACAAATTGTTCTAATGCCCTGTCATTGGGTAGGCAGGTAGCTAAACTATATAGCACAGATAATTATTGAGCTTTTCTAGATCTGCAGGAACCCTATAGAGCCTCCTATCCCAGGTTGGGGCAGTTTCCAGAAGTTGCCCTTTATATAAAACTTGAATTTCTTGCCAACTTCATTCCATTTATCCCAATTTCTTTTACTTTATATCCCAATTTCTTTGTTAGTGATTCTGTTCAAATTTGAAGGCAGTGCTCCACTAAATAATTATTCCATAAGGTTAAATGAAAATGATGAAGAGATTGTATCTATACTTTGACTTTTATTTTTAAAAGTAAACATTTTTTTGTGTATTATTTATATAAGGTATACAATTTCAGACTGGAATACAGTCAAACATAGTAGGCATTTGGAAAATTTTGAAAGCTCTAATTAGTCTTGCTTGAAATTATCTTGAGGGTGAAAATTTACATCTTTGAACTTTAAATAGATCATGGAAAGGAAGGAAAATCTTTGTGGTTATGTGTTGTGAAATATTTTAGATAGAAGAATTATCTTTAGAAAATAAGGATGAGAATATACGTAAATGGATTTGGTTTGTTGTACTTCCTTTGACCTAAGTATTTGGTAGTGTCAAGCACAATATAGTAGTACCATGAATGGTGACTATCTCAACTTTAAAAGAAAATGTATTATTCTGCTTTAAGAGAAGAAAATGGAGTGAAACATCAGTGAAATTAAAGAGTAAGGTGAATAGAGCCCTAGTGTAACTTCTAGAATCTGTGAATCATTCTAAAAATATAAAATGAGCATTGGAAGTATATTGTGTGAACTGAGGCTTATAGGACAATAGGCTCTGAGATATTGCAAAATCAGCACTTTGCTGTGAAGCCAAGAAATTACAAAATTTCTTTGTAGAATTAGTTGATCATTCCATTAATAGAAGCATCCAGTCTATTTCTGACCTGTATACTTAGAAGTATAAATTACTTTATGTTTAAAAGTAATTTACAATGTACTTCCTATTCTCTAGTAAGGTAGTTGACAAGATTGTCTGCAGTACAGTAGTTATATAATAAATCAGGTAGTCCCAGTCCAACCTTTTCTAAGTGTGTTGCTGTGAAGGTCATGGTTGAGATGTATTTGGACTATGAATGAAAAAAAAAGACTGACAGTAAAAATATGGTATTGTTTCTCTAGGATGTCCTGCAAAGGTTCATTGGAATGAATTGTTAATAGACTGATTAATAGGAGAAAAGATACGCAAGTTTATTAATATGTACAATATTTTAGGTTCACAGGGCTGTGATTACCCTATGAGGTCCAGATACTAATACACTCATCTTTGTATAGGAAGGAGAGATTGACAATGTGACAATTTGAGGAGTAGTAAATGATTTTAAATGAGTAAGTGGATCTAGTGCTTAGCCAATAGTTAGTAAATGATTCTCTATGGGAAATGAATGGGTCTGCTTCTGAGGTGAACAAAGCTTACAGGAGAGTCTGTCTAGGAGTGACTCATTGTTTAATCCTCCTTCCTATAGATAAGAATTTAGGCAAGCACGACGTCCTGAGTTCGAATTCTGGTACAAAAAAAAAAAAGAATTTAGCTAATGAAAACTCCAGGGAAGGACCAAAGGTAATTGCTTTTGTCTTATCCAGTGTAGGAAACTCCAAAATCCCAGAGTAAAGCTGCTTGTAGCATGTACTACAATATTTGCTAAGGGTCTTTAAGATAATCAGTATGCCAGGGTGCCATATTTTGGGGTGAATTCCCCTGAACTCCTTTAGAATCTTTCCTTAGTAAGTTTAGAATTCTACTGTTTAGCCTCATAACAGTTGGTCCAAGTAACATTTTTACTAATCTTCACTAAGTAACTAAGAGCTTAGTGGAGTTTGAATTTCCTCACAAGATTTTCTCCTCTGCTGTCTCTCCCCAGGTTTTAGCCAGGTGTGTTAGGCAAGAATTCTAAGCTTGGAGGAAGCAAGGAGAAGTATAATGAAAAGCTAATTTTTCCTTCTTTTTCTTGGCCAGTGTGCTGGAGAAGAAAAACGAGTTGGTACGCGCACAGTGTGTGTTGGCAACCGTCCACTTTCAGAAACAGAAACTTACATTGCACAAAGATTTTGTGATAACAGGATAGTCTCATCTAAGGTAAGTTTTAAAAAGTACTTGATAGATGTTCATGGGTGAGGTAATGAAATTATTTATGCTTCTGAGGAAGTCAGTATGTTCACATATGCATATACTATGTGGTTATGCACATATACAGATCGTGTACTGACTATGGGACCTCCAAAAGGCAGTTTATTGTTTTTACAGCCTGTCACTTTGTCTTGATGTAGCTGAAAGATCATTCACTTGTCTTCCATTATGCTTTACAAGGTGTGTTGATTATGCATTATTTTAAAACTTAAATATGTGCTAAAAGTAGTTACTTTGAGTTGAGGTTATAGCTCAGTGGTGGAGTGCTGGCCTGGAAGGCTAGAGGCCATAGGTTCCATCCCTAGTGCTGCAAAATAAGAAACAAACCTAATACTATAATGATTTACTTGTGCAAAATTTCCTGAGTTTCCCTTGAATGTCTGGGCTAGGATGTAAATGATTTACTTTGTTTTACTTTTATTCATTTACTTATTTATTTATTGGTTTGCATTCTTTTAGAGGGTACTGTTCTGCTACAGCTTTCTTTTGCCTCTCTTTCTGGTGCCTGCACCAACTTCCCTGATAAAATTCTGGGTTCTAAAGGGGTGCATTGGGCTGAGCATATACCTCAGAGGCACAGAGCCTGCCTGCTTGGCAAGCACGAGGTCCTGAGTTCAATGCCCAGTACCAATAAACAAATAAAGAGGTACATTTCTGCTTCATATACTCCTTGACCTGCTTGAACTTGTAAGAGTTCATTCACTGTAGCTGTGTCATCATTTGAATAATCATCTTATTCCAGTGTAGTATACTACTAAGAGCAGTGGCCTAGAACTTTGAACACCCATGTTTAAATCCTAGCCCGTACATTTATCAGCTATGTCATCAGAGCCAAATTAAATTAAATGCCCTTGAGTCTGAATGTTCTCGCTTGTGAAATGGCTAATACTCCATATGTAAAAATACTTCTTACAGCTCCTAGTACCCAGTAGTCATCATTCTACAAGTGTTGCTTAGCTGATCTTTACTGCTGGCTAGCCATGCTAGGTGTTAGGTGGCTTGCCCACTGCCATCTCTTGTATCATGGAATAGATTTTGGTAATTTTCTTTACTTCCTCACATAGGGTGGTAAGGCAGAGCTAAAATGTTGGTGACATTTGGTTCACTGTACATTCCTTAGCACTTGAACCACAAAATTAAGCCCTACCTTTACAAATAAAGCATTTTGATTTTCAAACATGTATTTGATTTATTCTTTGGTTAATGATATGGGAGAGATTATGGTTATTTGAAAGGTTTTCATGTAAAATGTAGACAGGTCAAGTGAAAACTGTGTTGCTTGATGAGCAGATCTATAGGCCTATTGAATACCATAAGTATGTTTGGATAAAATGTCTCTTTCCTGTTAATCTTATATCTTATGACAGAAGTTTTATCCTCAGCCAGAGGTTTACATGCCTGTGCTCAAGACAGTAGTCCTTTCATTAGAAATTATGGTTTACCTATGGTATCCAACTAAAGAATCAGTAGTAGACCTTTGATTCAGAATCATAGAACTGAAAGGTCTTAAAGGTCATCATACTCAGTTTACTGACTTGCAGAGGAAGAAACTCAATCCAGAGAAATTAATGATGTGGTCATCAAGCATAGTTATTGACAAAACCAGGAGCAAAACTCCTTGATAAGGCCCGGTGGCTCTGGAGAAAGTACTTTTTCACATTACAGTATTTGGGATATTTTTTCCTCTTTTTGCCTCAAAGTGGAATATAGTATTTGAAAGATGGTAAGATTATATAATGATGGTAAGGTGACTTGTCAGTAAACTAATGGCCATCATTTTGTTGCTACATGTGTATATTGCGTTTCACCTTTTAAAAGAGTGTATGACTCACTTTAATTCTAAAATTTTATATATTTTATAGAGTATTTTTCCATGTTTTAGCTAGCTTTAATTTTGCCAGTAGGTAAGACAATGCAATAGGAACCCATGGGACAACTAAAATTGTGCTTCTAAACAATGATGAAGATGCATTTCTTTGCTGATAGGTTTTTTTCTGTCTGAATATTATATTTGTTTATAGGTTTTGTAATTAACTGATTTCTTTTTCATAAATGCTGCTAAGCAGAAAGAGGAATCGGCAATATAGTACGCAGAAAAAATGAAATCTTAATACTATAATGAATAACTATGAGCATAGTGTACAGTGTCATGGTGAAGAGCTTCACCCTTGGAGACTGAACTTAAAGTTGTTTAACCTGCATCTTAATTTTGTTACCTATAAAATAAGAATATTAATAGAATCTACCTCAAGGGATTATGAAGATAAAATGAAATAATCCACATGAAACATTTAGCTCTGTGTTTGGTTTTTAGTAAACAATAGCTATTCTTTGTGCTTCTGTGATTATTATAGCACTGAGCAGGATAATTGATTTTCTCTGTTGCATGGGTTTTGACTATGTGTTGTAGTCTCTGTTAAAAGGAGACTTTTAGGTCTACTCTAGAGAGATCAACAGTTTTATAATGGGACCCTTTTTTCCTTACATCTTTTGGCTCCTTATATTTATACTAGAATCTTATTGAATACCTGCCCAATTTATAGAAGGTAAGCTGCCTTCCAGTTTTGTAGCAAGTTCTGATTTTCTTTCTCTACACTTCAGTGATAAAAATATCTTGTTTGCAAATATGATCAGTAATGTCAGTGTAACACTGGGAATAAGTGTTGTTAATGTGGGAACACTGAACACTAATATGTTGGCCTATTTTAAATTTTATTTACTTATAAAAGTAGTGTTTTTTCCTCCTGAGAACACAAATATTTTCTTTAAAAAGTGTCTTCTGCAGCTGTACTATTTTAATATACTCCACAGGGACCTTTGGGAATCATCAGAATTTCATAGTTGATAACAAAACTTGGAAATTTTTTCTAGCAAAAAGAGCATTGAATGCACTCTGCTGAGATTTTTAGGATCTTTAGCTTTGGTCATGTTTATTTCTTTTATAGTTTTTTTCTTTAAAAATGCTGAGCCTTATTTTGAAGGCTATTCTATGGCATAATAATCAGTAAATTCCACCTAACTCATTTGGAACATATGCTCATGACTAAATGTATGTCTTGGGTCAGTTTCAAACTTTCAAAGTTGCAGTGGCATTTCTCATTTAAAAAGTCAAAGTCATAGGTAGACTTTACTAGACTTATCTGTTCAGTCTTATCTAACTCCTTCAAAGTATCTTGTAATTCTGATTCAGTTTTGTTTGTTGCCTCCTTTTGCTCTTAAATTTGTATTTATGGTGTAAAGAGCAGTGCTTAACAAATAACATTCTGCATGACATTGATAGTTGAAGGGACTGTTATGATATGCAAAATTGGATTTAATGCCTGCATTAAGGCGAGTTGATAATAAAAATGGATGTTATAATTTAGCAAACTGTGAACAGTTATTAGGATGAGTTGCTTATTTGCAACTAATCTTATTTTATTCCATTGCATTCAAATTCTTGTTGTAGTTACAAAAATAAGTGCTCCTTCTGATAGCTCTGTTGGCCACTAACGTCGTTACTTTATATAGCTACTGCATTTTTACCCATTTCCATTTATCTTGTGCTATCCAGACATGTTAGGACAATTTTTTGGAGCCTTAGCTTCTCCTTCAGCATCTCTAATGCTAAATTGGATAGTTTGGTGAGGAGAGACAAGAACAAATTTTAAATTTTTTTTTCTTTTTGGTGCTGATAGAGCCCACAACCACATACTTGCTTGCTCAGCAGGTGGTCTACCACTGAGCTATACCGCAAACCTCCACACAAGTACCATTCTAAAGCTGCCTTTTGCTTAAATGAAATAATAGACTCTTACAACTGAAAATCATATCAACTTCCCTCCTTTGACTTTAGAAAGTTATTTAGTAAAGTTACAAGAGTTTGGTTGCAAGTTAAGTTAGGTGATAGATGTTTGACGTAGTGATGCACAACTTTCTCACGTTTTCACTTTTAAAGATCATACCTTTATATAAATTATTTAATCTCTTAGAAAGTAGGTAAAAAATACCTTGTATATATTTGAAATGCTGGTATTGTCTGTAGAAAGTTTTAAGCATGTTCTAAATATTAGTTGCTTTTTAAGTATATAGTTGTATATTAAGATAATGTGAAAGATCCATTTGCTGACTTCTGAGCAAGAACTTATGACAAAAAAGCCAGTTCTCATTATTATGTCAAAAACAACTATTATGCATATTTTCTTCCTGTGGTTAACAATGCTTTTGATTTGTGGCACCTTACCAAGCTAGAGAGTATACTTTCAGGTAAACAGGTTAACTTGAATAACTTAGTGTACATGACTCTTAATTCAATTTCACTTCTAATTACAAAACTCAGGAGTTTGTTTCTCTTGGTCTGCATTAAAATATTACATTTGTAGTATATGAAAAGGTGTGAATCTTAATTTGACCTTCAGTTAAATTAGTGGAGTGGTACAATTACCTTTTTGAGCAGTTTCTTTCCCTTTCACAATATCTATTGTCCCTTTTAGATTTTATTTACTCTTCCAATATCTTATGGTAGGCAGACAATGGGATGTTTACACATTTGAGTCTGGTTTATTTCACTTAGGAGTATTGTCTCTAGTTGCATCTGTTTACTTATAAAAGCCTCAAGTTTATCTTTCTTTATAGCTAATTTCTTTGCTTTATGGAAAGGAGTAGTTAATATTTGTCTGATCAATTTTACATGCCTATATTTGTTTATCTGAGTAACCAATTTGAAGATAACAATATGTAATACAACAACCATTGTTAATTTTCTATTACCTTGTCTGAAATTCTGCATTGCTTTTGTTTTTGTGTTGTTTTATGTCTGTGTATTTAATTAATATATTTTGATTCTTTTATCTTGAAAATAAAAAAAATAGTGGAGTAAATTAATAAGGCACAAGTTTAATTCCCTTTTTCCTTCCCTCCACCTGCTCTCCCTCCCTCCATCCATCCCTTCCTTCTATCCTTTTCTGTGCTACTGAGAATTGAACCCAGGGCCTTCATACTGAGCCACATCTCTAGCCCTTTCTTATTTTTTATTTTGACACAGGGTTTTGCTAAGTCACTGAGTTGCTCCAACTTGTAGTCTTCCTACCTCATCCTCCCAGAGTGCTGGGATTATAGCATACACCACCATATCTGGTTTGATTATGATTTTTTGATTGAAAAATCTTAATTTGAGCTGGACACAGTGGTGCATACCTGTAATCCCAGCACAGGAAGAGGCAGGAGGATCATTGTGAATTCGAGGCCAGCCTGGACTATAAAATCTCGATGTTTCTTGTGTGTTTACCTGTGCTAAGGGAGTTTATGGCAACTTGAGGTCTCAATAGCTCATGCCTTGATGAAGAAGAGAGGAGGACATAATGGTCTTAGTTTCCTGTAAGGGAGTAACTAGAATTCCTCAAGAAGCAGTGCATTTAATGAGTTAAAGCAGTGATGGAGTTAAGTTTGTACCTCAGTGGTGGCGCATTTGCCTAGCATATCTGAGGCTCTGGCTTTGATGATCACCAGCACTACAAAAACAAAAGAAAACAACAGTGGCTGACTAACAGGGTTTAGAAACAATGCTTTAGAAACAGCAATTACAAAAATGTTCCCTTTTGATGTGTCAACACTACCTCCTAGAGAGGATTCTAACCATCCTTTATTGTTTGGGAACAGAAGGTCGTCAGAAACTCAGCTGTTAGTCTGTTGTTAGAATTTAACTTTCTTTCTTTCTTTCTTTATTTATTTAGGAAATTGATCTCAATTAATTGGGGCAGTTAAGTGCTATTCAGAACTATATTGGCTTCAAAGTGACAGGATCAGTGGTTTCTGGTAGTTTTTAGTTTTGGTCACAAGCTGCTTTGGGAATCTCATGAATGGTGTTGAGCTTTTTCTCAAATAGTGCATATATATGCCCAGTTCTGCATTTACTTTTTAATGATCCTTGCCTAGGGCTTTTTCTTGGATCCCAGTTCTGAGTTGGCTGTTGGTTGCAATGTAGCTGCTCTGCTGAATGTATTTGCCTCAAATTATCTTCATTTTTCTCAGTATTCCCTGACCTTTGAGCCCGTAATTCTTTTTTAAAAACACAGTAATAGTAAATTCCCATATAATGTACTGTGTCATGGTCTGGGACTGTGACTTTGCAGTCATCTTATTAATGGATATATTCTCATTATGCATATAATTGGGATAGTGACCTTTCAAATGTAAAGTTAGCCTTTTTATGTTAAAACTTTCTTGTTTCTGGTCTTCTTTTGACACGTAGAAAATACAACATCTGGTAACTTTTAAATGATCTCATCCTTGAGCTTAAAGTATCAGTAAGAAAATATATGTGATTTGATAGTCAACCACAGAATTGTGTCCTTTTACCTATGTGTAATTTGGCATCTAAACATTTACCAAGCCCCAGGACGGTATGTTGTTGATTCAAGTGAAAGCCCTGTGTGCCCCAGGATTTTGTGTACACCTCAGCAGTCAAGAAGATGTGAGGTACTGATAGTGAGAGAGGTGATGAAGGATCTGACAATAGTCAAGACACCAGAGGTTAGCAGAGCAAGGGGAATTAAGCTTTCATTCATTTATGCAAATACGTTACTGCTTAATCTATAGTAGGTATTATGCTAGGTGTTGCGGAAAAAGTAGTTATGAAAATAGTCCTATTAAAAGGAAGTATGTAGAGGATCATGTGAAAGTATGTAACAAGAACCCTAGTTTAGATTGGATTAAAGAAATACAAATATGAGAGTAGGTGGCAATGGTAATGCTTAGAGTGAAACTTCATTTCTAAAAACAAATTGCGTACCATTCCTATAAATATATGTGTATGCATGTATGTCAGGTTTGGTTTTTAAAGTACTAGGTGTATTAAATACCACTTTATATGATAATCTGGACCATATTACTCATTACTATGAAAAGTTTTTAAATTTTTTTAAGAATATTTTTTTCTTTCTCCCTTGTAGTATACGCTTTGGAATTTCCTTCCAAAGAATTTATTTGAACAGTTTAGAAGAATTGCAAATTTTTATTTTCTCATCATTTTCCTTGTACAGGTAAGAGTTCCGTAAATACTTGTTCAATTCACAATTTGATTGCTTTAAAATAAGTTTCTAACTTTAAAATGAACTGTGATTAAAAACATACTGTATAATATGGCTTTTTAAAGTAGAAACAGTTACATTTGAAGGTTTATATGGTTTTTTATAGATTTCTAAAACTGCTTTTACTAGAAAATTTATTGAGATCTTATTTCATTGTCACTTTAAAATTTTCATATCTTTGTTCATCCAAGAAGGAAGTATAATATGTAATTAAATGAATTGGTATATATCAGAGCTGGAAATAGTTCCAGCCTACTTGAAAACTTAATCAGTTATCACCCTGATTACCAGTTTTGCTCTGTCTCCTTCACGTACTCCCTTAAAGTGTGAATGCAGACTAGATTGATCTACTTTTCTTGTTCATTCTACTATTTTACATTTAAAATTATAGACATTTTAAATTGCATTTTCCATCTTTAGGTCTCTAAGCTATAAAAACCTTTTCTTCATTGTAACTGACCCCTGAAAATGTTACCACACTAATAGTATAATTTTTTCTTACTGCATTTTTTAAATGAAGCAGAAAAGTCCCAGTGAAATTGTTCAGTGGCCTTGTTGATGTCAAGTCCTTTTGTTTAGCCACTTTGAGGTTTTCAGTAAATGGTACTGTAATTGAATTTAACCCTACTACTTAAAATCAGTCTAGGATATAGTATAGGAAGACCCAATTTCAACACTGAGCAACAGAACATTTGAAAAGGAGGTCCTCTAGGTCCATGGTCTGATATCTTAGAGATACAAAATAAACTACATAGTCATTTATTCTTGTAAGAGTCATTGTATTTGATGAGCAATGTATTTCCATTCAATTTAGCAAATATGCACCAGGCACCTGCTGTGTGCCATGCAGTTATCCACACAGCAAAAATGGTAGCAGGTTTAGTGAACATCAAGGTATGACTTTCTACGCTTAAGGGATTTATGCTATTGTTCAGAAGACAGTCATGTGTTTGCTTACTATAATAAAAGCCATTCAAGTAGCATGAGAAAAGTGCTATGAGTATAAAATAGAAATTATATTTTCCTACCCAAGAGAAACTTAAGAGGGCTTCAAAAGGTAAATGATGCCTGCCCCTGAGCTTTGAAAGATTAATAGAGGTTTACCTGGTGAACAATGCTGGACCAGTATTCCAGGGGTAGAGAAGAGATTGAATAAGTCATGGAACTGTGTAAAAAACTCACGTGTACATGTCTGTGTGGCTTGGGCAGGCCTGGTCAGAGGTTAGAGGTGAGAATCAATGAGTTGTGAGGGCAAATTGAAATTTTGATCCCCTTCCCTCAGATCTACTATTTGTAGTATTTTTTAGTTTAGTAATCAAGACATTATCATCCCAGGCATGTTAACCAGACACTTAGAAGACATCTTTAATCATCACTTAAACTGATTCCTAGCAGTCTTGCCATTTTGTCTTCTAAAGATCTCTGATATGTCTTTTTATGTCTGCTGCTTCCACCCTAGTCCATGACAGCATCTTTCACCTGGGTCATAGCAGTAGCACCTCAAATGAACTCTGCCTCAACTCTTGTTCCTTCCAACCCATCTTCCACAAAACATGGAGAATGCTTCTGTTCATGTGACATCATCCTGCCTAAAACCTTCAGGGATTTTTTTCATTGTTGGAGGATGAAGAGAGAACAACTTACTATAGCCTAGAAGGCCCTATGCAGCCTGGGCCTGCCTCCCTCTCCAACCCCATCCCATGCCACATACTGTCTTGGCCATTGGCTTCCTTCATTTCTTTCATGTGCCTTCTCCCTCCTATCATAGAGACTTTGTGTATACTGCTCACTGTCCCTAGAAACCCCTCTTTTATTTAGTTAATTCTTACTTACCCTTAAGATCTTAGCATCTGTGCACTTGTTTCATGTGTGCTTTCTCTTGTAAGCTTCCAGCTACATGAAAGGGGGGACTTGTTTCCATCCTGTTTAAAGCAGCATCATTAGAACATGGCTGATAACAGCACAGGGGCTGAGTACTGCTCAACAAACGGGGGTAAATCAATGGATGTTTTTCGATGAAGGGATTAGTCGAAGCTGGATGAAAGCTAATCCTGAATTTTCTTAAAATAACTGCTGTGTGGGTTGCCTTTGTTTTAATGAAAATTAACGTTCACCTTGCTACTGGAATGTGTTTTGTCTGCAATTCTGTATGAAATGTTTTTAACATGAAAGTGGCAAATCATGACTTAATGGCTAATTTCCATTTTGCTTTCAATTCAATTTTTTTTTACCTAGGTCACAGTAGACACACCAACTAGCCCAGTTACTAGTGGACTTCCACTTTTCTTTGTTATAACTGTTACAGCCATTAAACAGGTAAATTTATTTACACTTACGTCTTTATTTCAGTGTAGCCTGGTTTTGAATTTCATTTTTGAGGAATATTTAGATACTATAGGCATTATCCTTGATTGATTTAGTTTGTACATGGTTTCTTATGAAAGCCTATTTAACTGTTTATAAGGCACATCCTTAATTTATTGCCTCTTTCCTCCCTGATATCTGTGTATGGGAGGGTAAACATAAAAGAGTAGATAGAAGGCATAGCTTAGTTGGGAAATAAGATACCAGTTTTTATTGTGCCTGCATAGTTCTTACAATGTATGACTGGCTAAAAATTTCCTCTTCTGGTGGAGTTTTTGTTATTGCCTATAACACGGAACTCCAAAGTACAAACACTTTAATTTTAGTGTCTTTCCTGAAGGGGGTCATGGGTAGAGAAGACATTTATTCCTATTTCTTGTCAGAGCTTCGAGTGCCACAGATTGTGATGTGGATGTCTTTGAAGTATTTTGAGCCTAGTACCTTTGAAAACTTCCAGATAAAATTGAAAATGGAGACAGGAAGCTGGAGGTGAAGGGTGGGTTAATAAAATTCAATGTGTGTCAGGGCAGTCCACAGTATGTGATTTATTTGTAAACATTTAAAAATAGTACCTAGCAAAGTACTTTTAAAAAGTGCCCCATGGAAGCTTGCAAAGTGAAGTTCTGCTTAGCAGTGTTGGGAAGGAAGGTCACCTTTCTTCTTGGGGTTATCTGATCTTCTGTGTTGCCTACCAGGAACTGTAAGAATATTTTATCAAGTGTTTGGTTGCTAAATAAAGATGTTTGGAATGTTCTTTCCAGTAGGTTGTTATGATTATTTTTTTAATATCATAAAATTGCTAGGTCCAAGAATAGCATGTATGGTCTTAAAGGCTTTTACTGATTCATTCTATTCCCAATATTAATTCATTTTAGGACCTTTCTTTCTTCATCAGTGTCACAGAATATCCCCAGTGAATGATAGCCTAACCTTGTCATAAAGAGGGATAGCAGAGGAATGGTTGATATAGCACCTGGGGGAAAAAGTGATCAAGAGATTTTTTTTCAAACAGTTGTATTTGCAAAGGTACAGACATTACCATGAAAAGAAAAACCCAAGGAAAATAAGAAAGGAGAGGAGGTCATGCTCAAACAGATGAACATCCTTCTTTTGGCTTCATTTTCACTCCACACAAAAAGCACAAAGAAAAGTGAACCATTGGGTTCTTTCTGTGGTCACTTTTAACTAAAAAAATTGAACACCAATTTATATTTTCTCTTTAATCACCATTCCAGTTTAGCTGTTCATATCTCTACAATTTATAGATTCTCTGTCAAAACAATCCTAACTTGCTCTTTATATTTTCTGCATGTGGAAAAAAATTATATTAACTTGGAAATGATCAGCGTGAGAGTCTACAATATGTGCAGTACATATTAAAGTTCTTAGGCTTGTAAGAAAATAAAAACCCAGACTGGTTCTTCTTCAAGTTAAAAAAGCGAAATTATCTTCAGTAAA
>PVLD010008734.1:0-81864 GCA_004027595.1 Dinomys branickii
TACACACACACACAGCCTCTTCTCCCTGCTGTGCTAAGGGCTGGGGGTGGGAGGGTACATGCTATGATATAACAAATCCCTCCAAGTTCCTCAGCCTCCAGGAATCAGCACTGAGGAACCTGGCTGGCATGCCTGTCATACGAACTATCAATATCATCTTGGGGTTCAGAGGAACCTACAACTGGACCACAGGAAGCACGCTAGCGCACGTTCCCCACCCCTTTCCAGAAATGCTTTCTGTGGGGAAAGGAGGTGGGGCGAGGGGAAGAGAAACACACCGGGCAGCAATGGAAAACACGTCATTCTGTGCAGAACAGTCTACACACACACAAAATTTCATTACAGCTCATCTAAATATCAAACTAAGAATGTGAGAACTTACAAATAGTATCTGTAATTCTGCATAATTCACATTACATTATAGAATAGAAACTTTATTCCAAACAGAATCATTACCTCAAACCAGAAAATAATAACTATTTCCCACCAAGAAACATGATCCTGTATGTCTGAAACAGAATAAACAACTGTTACCCTGAAATAACCGCACAAGTCCAAATATAAACCCTCAGGGTAAAGGCACAACTACAGCCACCTTGTGAAGTTGTCTGCTCAGTTTGGAGGGAGTTTGGAGGAAAGTTCAGCTAAGCAAAAAAGCAGTTTATTTCAGTTCTCTTCTTTTCAGAGGATAGGGCTAAGAAATGATTTTAATTCACACTGTACAGTATGTTAAACCTCATGCCACACAGATACCTTATATACTACAATTGATTTAATGATAAATATGTTACTGTTTATAGGAGTCTTTGTGTATTTTTAAAGTATCAGCTATAAGTGAAAAAACTGTCTACCCTAACATACCCAGACCCCCGCACAGAAAGACCTTTGTACTTATTTCTCTAAAGTTGCAGAAGCTATACAGCTGTCTTGCTTCACGTGAATCATAAGAGGATGAAGAGTGAGAAAATAAACCAAGGCTTCTCTCCTCAAAATGTAGCCAGAAAGTGAGACATGCAAACATGGGCTATATTAGTTTAGCAGCACAGAGGAATGAACTCTGCTCTTGTACTGGCCAAGCGTGGAAAGCAGGGAGAAAACCCTGGGCTGTGTTACTCACTTCACAGTGGAGCACTGAGCTGCCCACAGGACACACAGCAGCGTCCTGCTGACTGAGTGGACAAATGAATACAGGGCCATTTCACAGAGCACTCAAATAGGGTTCATACACACTTTCCTGTCTCATCTCCCTTCAAATTTCTTTTCTTCATACTCTGTGATAGACCAAAGATGGCTGATGACTGTTTGACATTGCTTCCATGAAACATCCCTGTTGCTGTCACTATAATCTGACTGCTCTGACCAGGAAAACATGGCAGAAGTAATTCCATGATGGTTTCAGACCAGGCCCTAAGAGACTGGTGGCTTGTGTCTCCTTCAGGGTTCTCCCTTGGAAAGCCAAGCTGCTATGTGCTAAGTTCCACTTCTCTGTGAGTGCCATACCACGTGTGAACGTCCAGGCCTTCACCTTAGCTAAGCCCAGTCTTCCGGAAATTTTCATCACAGTGCCACACACTAAGTGAATGCCATCTTGGACCCTGGATACCAGCCCATCCACCCACTCACTACCACCAAGTGACTTCATTCAGTGTAACAAAGAGCAAAATAACCCAACTAGACTCTTTCTAAATTCCTGAGCCACAAAACTGTATGACATTATCATGGTTGATACATTGTGTCAACTTGGGGCATCTAGAGGTTTCCCTGAGTGACTCAGCAGGAAGCCAGGGTGCTTGCTTTGTACACATCCTAAGCCTGTGGAAGAGGAGGGCCTGGAGATTGTGTGAGAGCTACACGCCCCCTGGGTGGGGGTAGCCTGTTTACAATGTAAGGGAAGGAAGGAGGCTGCTTGCAGCCATTCCTCCCTTTTGCTGGTTGTTTTTGCTGTGCTCTGCTGCCATGAACAGTTTGCCCTCTGCCATGTGCCACTCTGCCTCTGAGACAGCCAAGTATGGACCAAAACCTCCACAAACTGTAAGCTAAATAAACCTTTCCTTCCTTCATTTTGGGCGTTGGGTATTTTGTCTCAGCAACGAGAGAAAAGTAACCAAGACAGACATTATAATGGTTGAGTTTTAGGATAATTCACTATGTGGTAATACAGCTGGGACTTTTTCTTTCCCCCTCCTTCCTCTTTTCTTTCTAAACACTAGCAGCGAAAGCCCATGCTAGCAGCCATGCTACTCTAACCAAGTCCTTGAACTCTCTGATGGACTTTGGCTCTGAACATAATGCAGCAGCAAGCAGGGAGAAGCCAAACTCTTCAAGAGGCTTGGCGGAGGCCTCTGGCCCTCTAGGCAGTGCTGCGGCAGGAAGGTTTGGCCTGGAGCTGAGCAGCTACCAAAGCTGCAGAGTGCCCCAGGGTGGAGGGAGGCCGTACCTGCCGCATGAGCTCCTCTTGGCGCATTCTGATCCTCTCCCTCTCCATCTGGATCCTCTGGAGCCGCAGTTTCTGCTGCTGTTGCTGCTGAGTGGTGAGCGCGTTGGGCAGACTCATGAGCCCTGCTGATGGGTTCTGAGCAGGGTGGTTCATGGTGCTGGGTGCCATCTGCTGCTGGTGTTGGTGATTGATCACTGCAGGAGGCAAGAACACCCAGGAGATGAATGACCAGGGCCTACGATGCCTTATCAAAAAGACACCATCAGGGACAGGAATGTAGCTCAGCAGCACAGCATCTGACCAGCAAGTGCAAGGCCGAGTGATTTCCAGTACCAAAAAACAAACAAAAAAACACTATCAGAATGCTTCATACTTTGGAATATAGATTCCTGAGATTCCTTCCAAAGTACTTGCTGTTAATCATTACTGGTCAAATAATCATTACCTTAATTTGAATTATGGAAGCACAGGTACCAGTCCCTCTCTTGACTCATCTAGTCTTAGCTTTGGTGCTGTTAGAAATCTGTGACGCTCTTTTGTTGATGTTGTGCTGGGGATCAAACCGAGGGCCTTACACAAGCCATGTAAATGCTCTATCACTGAGCTACAGCTCCCGTGGCCTGGAGTACACTTCAAACCCTACATAGGACACAGTGTAAACAATAACCAAACTCCACAAGGGTTATCACCGTGGGAGAGTTTCACCAAGACATCTTGAGGAAAGATAGGAGGGTGTGGCACATGCCTGCAATGCCAGTACTTGAGAGGCTGAGGCTAGAAGTTTCAAGTTTGAGCCCAACCTGCACTACACAGTGAGTTCAAGGCCAGTTTAAAACTACATAGTGAGACCCTGTCTCAAAAACACAAAATCAACCAAACCAAACAAAAAGCCCTGGGGAGAGCTCTTCTCAGACTATACCCTCGCTGGTCTTCAGAAAATCAGCCCTACAAGAGATACTCACAAGATGTTACAGTGGTGCTGCTGGTGTCTTCCACTGAATTAAGATTTGACCAGTTAGACTAAACATCTCTGGTTATTAACTGTAGAGTCTGGAAGAGTGGAATTTAACAATAGCTTTGTTTTTAAAGTAAAGCACACATCCACAAAGCTTATGATAGCCCCACAGGATAGAGGGCTATTCACAGTATTTTTTTAATAATAGCAAAGGACTAAAAATAATCTTACCCACCAACGGGAGATTATGGTGCATCCACTCAGAGACATTCCACATAGTAATTCCGAGGAACAAATGCTCTATAGGTATTACTAGGGAAGCCTGACCTAAGAGCAAAACTCCAAGGAACAGAACCGCAGCATGCTACTGTTTGTGATTAGAAAAGAAGAGCCATATTATATATACTCATCCGCTGTCTGTGAAGGATCCACCTAAAAACAGTTAATGATGGTACCTCTGCAGAGGGATGTGTCAGCATTGAGAAAGGGTCTTCCTTTTCCGGTTCTGCACTATTTAAAGTTTTCCTACATACATCCCGCCCCCCGTACTAGGGACTGAACCCAGGGTCTTGGCACAGTGCTACATTCCCAGCCCTTTTTTTATTTTGTATTTTGAGGCCTGACTAAATTGCCCAGGCTGGGCTTGAACTGGGACACTCCTACCTCAACCTCCTAGCTGATGTTCCAGCTTTAGTTTTAATGCATTCTTGCTTTAGTGAAGACATCGCCTATTTCAGTTCTTCCTCTCTGTGGAGACTGACAAAGGCTGAGACCTGACAACTGCTTGCATGAGGGCAGCTGGGAGTGCAGACATACGCCGCCATGCCTGGCTGTGTATGCACTTATTATTTATGCAAAACAAAATGAAAATAAAAGTTAAAAAATCCCATAAAACAAAACAAAAACATGGCCCTGTTGGCATCAAACTTGCTATTTTCTTGTAATGAAAGAAGGTAACTCTCAAATTACTCAAAAAGCAACAAATGAGGCTCAGAATATGATCAAGGTCATCACACAGTTTAGAGTCCGCTTGGTACAGCTCTCTGTGTGGAGATGAGGAGACCAAAGCCCAGACGAGCAAGAGCCTGATCAAGGTCGTAAGTGATCAGCGCCTGAGAAGCCAGGTGACCTGGCTCCACCAGGTGCCCATGATCCAATTCATGTCCCGCTCCATCTGGTTGTTGAATTTCCAGCTGTTACTGAGCCCTGAGAGTGGATCTCATGAACTTCATGTCTTCAAAACCACCAAGACACAATGGGTTGGCCCAGGAAACCCAGCGCAGAAACAAGAACCCCAGGTAAGCATGAGAAGACAAGCTATCTACATTTGTGAGGAAGAAAACACTCCGTGGGATAATATTCCAGAACACTGTGGGGAGAAAACAATCTTTCCACTAAGAAAAGAAGAAGCCAGGCATGGTACACATGCCTATAATCCCAGCACTCAGGAGGCTGAGACAGGAGGATCATTACATGTTCAAGACTAGCCTGGGCTACAAAATGGGCTCAAGGCCAGCCTGAATTACATAGCGAGGCCCTATCTGAAAAAGACCCAAAAAAAAAGTATCTAAAAGCAGTTATCTAAGGCCAAATTGGATAATGTGCAGACTGCCACAAACTGCCTCACACTGGTAGCTCTCAGATCTGAGACCTCATCAGCGCCAGGCCTGTGCCAGTCCCCAAAGAGAGATACAATCCAAACTGAAGATACCTTCATTGAGGCAAGAATGCTCCAAAGCTAAAGCTGCACCATCTGCCCCTCCAAGTGTCCAAAAAGCTAGAATTTAAATTTAGATCTCATTTATCTTTCACACCCCCTTTTTTAAAAGCTGGTTTTCTCTTCTGTGTTTGGAAATTGATAAAACTCTATTCCCGATTGGCAGTTTGATATAAAAGAAAATTTAAAAAGCAAGCTCCACAGCATCTGAGATACAAAAACCCTTGGGATCCACAACTGTTCTTGGCGAGGCAAGCAGTCCAAGTGAGAACGGTGGGCTGGGGGTCGTTCCCCATGGGCCCAATCCTCTGGTCTATGGGGCCTAAACAACGCACGTGGAGGGGTCCCCTGACCCACTCCGGCAAACACACCCTGTCACTTCACAGAGCACTGACAGTGAGCCAGGTTCAAGGCAGGAAGCATGCTGGATTCAGTCCTAAGCCAGTGTATCACTGCTATATAAGAAGCAAATGTAAAAAATAGGTAAGCAAATGTAAAAATAGGTAGACTTCACTTGTGTACTTTTGCCTTCTCTGCACCAGGCCACAGAGAGGGACAGCCACGGCGAGCGCACTCTGGCAGCTTGCCCCACCCAGGAGCTGTAGACACAGAGGGAAGTCAGGGAGAAAGGTAGTTTTTCCTTCTTCTTTAACCTTCTCATTTTCCTCATAATCCATTTGTCAGTCTCATCATAAGAGAAAGCATCAGACAAATTCCAGTGAAGGAGAATCTTACAAAATACTTTCGTACTCTTCAGCCAAGAAAAGCCTAAGGGGCCATGCCGGGTAAGTGGACTGCAGTATTCAAGGCGGGACTCAAGAAGCACATTCAGTAAAAACTCAGAAAATCTACTGAATGAAGTATGGCCTTCACTTAAAAATGTCAGTATTGGTTCACTACTGATTAACAAATGAAGTATACTAATGCAAGATTTAACAATAATCTATGCAGGAACTCTACTCAATTTTTCTGTAAAACTAAAACCTCTCCTAAAAAACTACATTACACACACATACACTCGTGCACACATGTACATACACACAGTATGTCCAGTGAGTACAGAAATTGCTGGACACTGTATCATCAACAGTTGCTGCTAGTTAGTTTTCACAGAGCATATAAAAATAAATGTTAGATAGGCACGGTGGCACACACCTGTAATCCTAGCACTCGGGAGGCTGAGGCAGGAGGGTCACTGTGAGTTCCAGATCCGCCTGAGCTACAAAGTGAGCTCAAGGCCAGCCTGAACTGCATAGTGAGACCCTGTCTCAAATCCCGAAAAACAAAAATAAATAAATAAATAAATAAATGTTAATACTTCAACCAAAATATGGTCTATAATGTGTTTTATGGAAGTAAATAGACATTAAGCTATAATAGTAAAGCAAAACAAAGCATTGTTTCCAAATGTGTTCCACTGTCAAAGAAGACTATTAAAGAGTTTCAGCCAAACAGTTACATGAATTTATTTTACGGTAGGATTTCTCAGACCCTTTAATAGAGTATATGGACCAAAACTACTTTCTGGGACAGAGAGAAAAGAGCTAAACTTCTCAAACTTGCAAAACTTCCCTACTAGTGTTCTCCTGAGTAGGAATACTAAGAAATGCTGGTCTATTACAACTTAGCAGGTATCTTGGCAGGGTGCTGAGTTAAGTGTGAGTTAACATTAATTAAGCCCTACTACATGCTTTTCTTTTCTTGCAACTGGGGGTTGAACTCAGGGCCTTCACATTCAGTTATATCCCGAGTACCCCCTCTTTTTTAACAGAGGGTCTCACGAAGTCACTAAGTTGCCCAGCCTGGGCTAGAACTTGCAATCCTCCTGCCTCGGCATCCCAGAGCGCTAGGATTACAGGCATATGCCACCACCAGGCCCAGCTATGCTTGTTTTTTTTTTTTTCTTCTCAATTAACTAAGTAACTACTTAGAGCTCAAAAATCAGAGAAAGGAACACAGAAGCAAGTAGTGAATAAACAGTTTCAGATGCCTAGAGTAAGAGGCTGCCGAACAAGATACAAAGCAACATAACAACAAAGCAAAACAAAATCTAAAGCCAGTTAAGGCCTGTGCCTACAGCCTGAGCTTCTTAGGCAGGCTGAGGCAGGAGGATTATTTCAGCCTAGGTGTTCAAGGTCAGCCTGGGTAACATAGTGAGACACCTTCTCAAAAACAAAAATTGTAACCAGGGAATATAAGTATTGCCTAAAAGACTGCAAGAGTGTCTGCTGAGATTTGGCTGGGAATGGTATCAGATGCCTATAATCTCAGTACTCAAGAGCCTGAGACAGGAGGATCGTGATCACTGGGCTACACAGTGAGTTCAGGCTGGTCTGTACTGTACAGCACGGCTGTCTTTTAAAAAATCTGCTGCAACTAAACTTGATTAACAGGAAAATTTCACAGATGATTTACTTTCCATATTAGTTTTCACAGCAAAACCCTTAGTTCTAAAAGAATCTGAACACAGGGTTCAAAAAAACCCAAAAACTTGCTTCTGACACATTTGATTTATAATCTGGGAAACATCCTCCCCTGAACAGTAGTTTAGTTTAAATGTTGAGACCAAGTTTGTCCAATGCATGGGAAACACCCAAACACATCACCAGAGGGGAGCCAGAGCTCTGGGATCACCGACTGCTGCAGCTAGCTCTCCTGTCACCTCATCCCTGCCCCCACCCACACCGAAGCTGAGGTCCCCTTGCTTGTCCCAGTTCACCTGGGTCTGAAAGGCCTTCCCAGGACACAAGGCCTACAGTGCTAACTCCATGAATGTCCCCAGCAAGTGGGATAGTTTGTCACCTACGCCTCTGACTGACCCCAGCCCTAAGGCTAGGTCACAGCAGCACAGTTCAAATTTCTCCTCACACGTAATGTGTTCTGTAAAAAGAGAAGGTGAAGCTGTAAAATAGCCATTTAATATTCAGAACTAAGACCAGGCAACCCTGAGCAGTGCACAGCATGTCCCCCCTCATAACTCGCCCCATTTTGTACGCATGTTACCGTCAAGTAGTTAGAGCAGGAAAATTTCACATCCACTTCCCTGTGATTCCCTTTTTAAGGAAATCAAGGACTACTTAGGACACTGTGTTGCATCACCCACAAATGCACATTTGGTTGTAGGAAAGTCTGTCCTGTTACATCCTGATGGAGCCGCTCGTCTGGAGTGAAGCTCTCCTCATAAATGCTCAGCTCTTTTCTCTTCAGCTCAAACTACCTCTTAATTCTTCCTGAGGGCTGGCACTGTGCTGCTTCTCAACAAGGCCTAGGAGGGGACAAGTGTTTCCTTAGCTCCTCAGAACCAACACCATAATGTGGATCTCCCTTGCTTCTGAGAACAGAAAAAGAACTTTAGCAAGTTTTAAATCTGACTGACTGGAGCACAGTAGGCCCGAAAAACATTCCCCATGAGCTGTAGGGTTATAGGCCAGAAACTGGTAACAAAACATCAGTTTCATTTAAAGATGATAACTACAGACAATATTTTCAAGTGAACATAACAACGGCTGGGAAGCAGAGCACCTGCCAAGCATGTACAACACCTTGGGCTGCTTCACCAACACCAGGAAGGCAGGAACGGGAGAGGCAGGGACAAACTGGAATGCCCCCCACCCACGATACAACGCCCCCCTCTCTACCCTGCCCAGCCCTGGGAATGAACCTAGCCCTTCACACTGAGCTACCCAGACGCCAGCCCCAATCCGCTTTTTTATTTGTTTCAAAACAGGATCTCCCTAAGTCACTTAGGCTAGGCCAGAACTTGTGATCCTCCTAACTCAGCCTCCGAATGGTAGAATGAATAATAGGCCTGCATGACTAGGTTGCACAGGGAACTAGTTCAGTTTGTGTCAGCAGTACTAGGGTCGAGCCCAAGGCCGCGCACTGCTTGGCTAGCACTCTGCCACTGAGTCGGGACTCCAGCCTAATCCGCTTTCCCTCTTGAGGACACACTCTAACCACTTGTCCCTTACCTTATGATTTTCTAACTGAGCATTTCATGGATACTAGATTCTAGCTTCTACTTCCTCCTTACTTCCAAAGTATACCTGCCAGGAGAGAGTTCATTTCATTCAGCTCTGTTTTATTATTAATGGTTCACAAACACATGTGGTCCCACACTACAGGTAGGGGCCGTGTACTTATCTATGTGCTGTCACCACGAACATTCAGGCCACATGGGACCCTAAGTCCACGTAGACCTGTGCCTCTCAACCAGTGGTAGATCGCCCTGCGCAGCCCCACGTCTAGCTTAAAGGAGAGGCTGCCTCTGTGTCCAGAGGCTCACTCAGCAGCAGGCCTGGGGCTCGCGCTGGGGCCAGCAGGAAGGGAGCAGTTAAATGTCAGCCCCTTTGACTGTCTTCTCCAAATTCTGTTGGGCTCACTTCCATTCTGCTTTTCCTGCAGGCATTTCTCAACTGTCACGGTGAAATTTTAAACAAATTTTTTTAAGTATGTTGAACCAGCACAGCTTTAGGTGACTAGACACTAACTGGGCTTAGCTGCTCCTTGCATCCTGAGATTCTGGCATAGGGCGTGGGGATACACTTTAAAACCAGTGATTCTAACCAATGCACTCACTTTAGAGATGCAGAAACTAGAAGGTGAAATGAATGACTCAGCACGAGTCACACGCAGAGCCCTGGAAAGCCGGGCTGACCGCAGAGCACAGAAGATGCTATCACAGCCCTGCCCTGCCTACCTGCAGGAGCCAAAGCATATCTGCTAAGTCACATTTGGTAACAACGGTAACTAGGTCCTTTTCGCTATCTCATGAAGAAGCCTAATGCAGACTAATTTAACAAACTGACTGCCTTGAAAGAGATGAAGCCAACCAATGAATCACACCCTGTCTGCATGGCCTAGTCTTAAAGAAAATGGTATAGAACTTTGTTCTTTAATCCCTTCCTTCCTGGAAAAAGTCAAGCAACCTTGCAAAGTTGCATTTCGGGAAGGGTCCCAGAATGAGAAGCACTAGCACCAGATGACTGAGACCTTTCAGCGTCCAGTGAGACAAACAGCCGCTGTGGGGTGCGTGCCGCAGGTCACCACCACAGAGACCTGCTGGCTACAGTGGCTTTTGGGAATAATGGTCTACAACCAGGAGAGGCCAAACATAGGTGTAAATCTTCTCTGACTCATGTGCAGACCCCGCCATGCCGTGTTTTTAACGTTTCAGCATGAAGAGTGTCCGCGTACAGCTGCAGGCCTTTTCCTCTGTTTATGGGCTGTCCGTGGCTTAACTGACAAACTGGCTAGTGTCAGGTGTCTCACAGTCCTGTCTGATGGAAAACACATGTCTACCAGAGGTAGGAAGAAAAGCCAGCCACAGTCCAGCTTTGACCCAGGCACGATACACGGCGGGAAAAGGGCTGCAGACGCGCCTTCGCCCTCCTTGTGTCTCTCTCGGCTCCAGCCAACAATGAGCCGCCTGTTTCTCTTATTTCCCAGAAACTGTATTAGCCGTCCAACAAGGTCAGCAAAAAAAGCAGCTTTTCACTTCAGGGTGCATTTGGTTCCAAAAATCTGTAAAGTATTAAACCAAGAAGTTGCACTATCCCAACTTCACAGTGAAGCCTTTATTCCAAGTCTGGGTGAGAATAACCGTAAGGAAATTTCTCAGCCGGCTCGACTGATAGGCACAGAGCTCTGGGAGAGAATCCCTTCGTGGCCTGTTTCAGTCCTTACAACCACTTCCAGGTGCTCTAAAGCCTGACAGATGGGCGCTGGTTTTCCAAACACCCCAAACCCTTCTAGTTTTAGATTCCTAAGCCCAACCTGTATGTACTTCACTGGAAACCTTGAATTTTTATTTCATTTTGTTTTGTTTTGTTTTGTTTTGGTTTGAGACAGGGTCTCACTATGTAATGCAGATTGGCCTTGAACTCAGTATGTAGTCCAGGCAGCTCCCGAATTCAGGCAGTCCTGCCTCAGCCTCCTGAGGCTATGATTACAGGCATATACTATCATACCCAGCAGAAATTTTAAATTTTTAGCACCAAGAAATTATTTCCCTATCCTGTTTGCCCATGCAACAGTAATCTGACCCACAGATCAGTATGCAAGTAACTGGCCAACTGTTCTGCTAGATGTAAAACCTGAAATGCCTCCAACACCAGTTTGTATGCTTTTCTAGTGAATATATTACCCAGAATATATAGTTTACTGACATACAAAGGATTAGGACATAGGTTTTCCTCATTATAATACATACAGAGGAAAAAAAAAAAAACAGAAAACACCTACGTCTTTATGGCTTTTTTGTTTTTGCTTCTTGAGACAGGATTTCCCCAGGTAGTCAGGCTGGCCTTGAACGCACTGAGTTACCCAGGCTGGCCTTGAACTTGCAGCAATCATCCCACCTCAGCCTCCTGAGTGCTGGCTTTATAGAATATGCCACCATCTACTGTAAGAAACCATCATTCTTTCATCTCAAAGAGAAGCAGTATGTACTACCCTGATTCCATCTGAATGCAGGTCTGTCTAAAGACTTATCAAAAGTGGACTGTGGCCAGGAACAGTGGCGCATGCCTGTAATCCCAGCACTTGGGAGGCTGAGGCAGGAGGATCAAGAGTTTGAGGCCTGCCTGGGCTACACACTGAGTTCCAGACCAATCTGGACTACAGAGTGAGGCTGTCTCAAAAAAAAAAAAAAAAAAAAAAATCGGGAGTGGAGGAGGCCTGCAGCAGGAGGCACATCCTACGGAACGAGTGCACTTAGCAAACAATGACCTAACTTTGGAAAACTGTGGAGACTGGGGGCTTCATTTGCTGCTTCACAAAGCTATCTTTGTGATACTAAGTTTAATTCCATGGTCACGCCATAGCAGCATAACCCAAACTGTCATATTATCTTCAGACAATAGGTATACTTTTATCCCAGCAGGAAATGGAAATTCTGATTCATGCATTTCTTTTCATTAGTTGGGAAAGAGTTTATAGTAGCTTTTTATTGGTTAGATTTGCTGAATGATTTTAAAACTACTCCAGGTGCAAAGCATGGTAACCCAAACTAAATAACAGAAAATGAATCTACAGCTGTGTTCCACAAGAAGCAGAGGAAATATTTCCAGTGTGAGCTGCTAGCTTTTAATTTCTCTTCCCTACAATATGCCATTTTAGTAAACATTTTTGCTACATAAAGAAGTTCTATAATTGACACTAAGACTCCGAGAGCCTCTCAAAGAGAACTTGCAATTAGTAATCAAACATGGAAAATTATCCGGTTCAGAAGGAATCACAGAAAAGCAAATTAAGAGCTATTTTTCAGCAATCAAATTGACAAAGATAATAATATAATGTGGGTGTTTTGCATTGGACTGAGACCACTCAGAATAAAGTAAACAAGAGTTTAACCAAGAAATCTGGTAAAACTCAAATTTTGAGAATTTCTGCATGTATTCACTGAGGACTGTCCCCATAGATCTTATAGGATTTCTAGACACTCCTGAAAAATTAATTGCCTTTGAAATGAAATAGTATCCAAAAAATGAAATAGTATGGGAATATTAATATTGGTGAGATATGCATGACAGAACTTCACTGGTATTTTTTTTTTCAGGTGCTCTACGATCCACTGCACTGTGCACCCCCCTGGTATTAGCTACCACAGATAGTGAGTGACCGGCAAGATGGCAAGGTCCCGGCCCTTCAGGAAACTACAAAAGACATGCAAAAGCAGACCAAGAGCACAAGTTCAGCAAAAAGAGCTCTGAACAAACAAATGAGATGTGTTGCACAGGGAAGGTAAGGAAGGCCTCTTTGAAATGTGATAGTAAAAACTCTGAACAAAGTATGAAAAGCAGGGTGGAGGACGAAACAGGTACTTGGGCCTGCTCTGTACTTAAGGTCCTTGGACAAAAACAGAGCAGCCCATGTGGCAGGGGAGCACAGGAGAGGAGAGAAAGCAGGGCCCAGGGCCGGGCTGGCTGTGCGGAGCACTGTGGTTGGCCTCTGCACCAGAGACAGTGATCTTCCAGCACTGTGTGGACTGCATGGGAAACTGCTGGGTTGTCTCATATGTTACAGCTGTCTCATATGTTTCAGTTAAAAACTGGGAAAAAAATGCAGAGATGGAAATATTCTGAGATACACGGTGCACTTAGTTCCACGGCATGAAGGAAAGACCATTGGTTAGGATTGGGCTCTCTGGACAGCTGTCCACTCAGTCCTATGGGCGGCTCAAGGCCATCTCTGGAGAAGAACGGGAGTAAGATTTGGGCAGGGGCGGTGGGGAGTAGAAACCAAAGCAGATCTGCTTTTAAAGACTTCCACGAGAAATTGCACAACAAAAGCCTGTGGCTATAGATTTTACGCGGTGGGGTGTGCCACGGAGGGCTCTGTTTGAAACAACAGAACACACGACGTAAGAACTGCAGCTCTGCGTGTTCCTAATTTTAGTCCTGAATTACACTGGCGTACGCTGGTTTTATCTTTAACAACTCCTGGCTGGTGTTCTGAGATCAAGCCATCACCGGTGTTGGCGCTGGTGGTCGGTGCTGACATATTCTTTGACGCTACTGTGCCCCAGGTCCCAGGGTCTAGATAACCCATGGGAAATTACAGCTTGGGTCTGTTTATACTACACCACCTGAGCAGTGACCCCTATGTAACCTGACATCCATATCTGAACTCTGCCCTGATCGAAAAGGAACACTGCAAACCCCAAAGCCTGGTCTGTGGACCTTCCAAAAGACACGTAGGGCCTGACAGTGCGCGTCCTTCGTTTCTAGCGTTCTCTCAGTCACAATCTCCCTTTATTCGAACTTATTTACTTTAATTCTTTTTGACTATTAGTGTATAAAAGACAAGAGCAAGGAGTACGTGGGTGGCAGCCCCCAGTTTCATTCTAAGACCACCTCACCTGGGGACACAGTCACACAAACACGTTGGTCCAACACATGGCGCTGGGCAGAGCTTAACTGAGCAAGCTGAAAATGGTTGCTTTTGCTAGTGATTCTAAGGGGAAGGATTTACATGTCTTTTTTGTTTTCGAGACAGGGTTATGCAGTTCAGCCTGGCCTTGAACTCACTATGTAGCCCAGGCTGGAACTCACAGCAATCCCCCTGCTTTGATTCTTTTGCTTCAGCCTTGAGTGCTAGGATTACAGGTGTGTGCTACCACACCCTTCAGATTTGCATATCTTTGGGCTAATCTTACAGAGATCTCATAGCCCAGAAAGCTTTTCCTCATATCTCATCTTTAGTGAATATATCTGTTACAAGAACCATCTGACCCCAACAAATCATCAACAAAGTGATCAAAAGTGCCCCCCAATCCCAGGAAGGATTTGAAATGAGAACTGAAGCCCTCAGAAGGAGCAAACAAGATCCCTCTTCAAGGAAAAGCTTGGGCAGCTGCTATGGCACACTTAGAGGAAGAGGAGGAGAAGGAGTCACTACTCCACACACACCCTCGGCCTGCTCCCTTATTCTTACGCTCACAGCTTCAGGTTCAGAAGCCCGAGCTTGCCAGAGCCTCCCAACTCGGCCTGAGAGCGCAATTCTGAGAGTCAGGCCAAAACCGGAGCGGAGAAAGCGCAGCCCAGAAAAGCAGCAGCACAGTTGAGAGGTGTTGTCAAACCCAGCCTGAAGATGAAAGGGTACAACAGCCATTAGAGCAGTTCGCCCACTCTGCAGTGACCAGTTCTAATCAGCGCCCTGAGGCAAGCCAGAGACAAAGCAGCCAGTACACAGCCCCGATACACCCAGCTCTGCGCCCGCCCCAAGGCTGAGGCCTGCTACCTGTCCCCTGTGAGAGCAACTACCAGCGGAGAGCAGCAGAGAGCAGCAGCAGTGACCTTAGGGCCATGGCAATTCCCAGGGATCTAGCCAATGAACAAACGGGAACTGGAGCACGGCAGTGAGAGAGGTACAGATGGAGGTGGGACAGATGGCCTACGCCCTTCTCACTCCAACACCAAGCGGGAAGCACAAGCTGAGTTACAGGCTTCAGCTCCCACCCTGAACTCCCTCTCGGAGCACCTTGAGACGTGCCACCCCACACACCCCCACCCTGCACCTAACACGTGTTCCCGACAGCAACAGGCTGAGTCCATGGGCTTCAGGACCCACTCTAAACTAATATGAGCACCAAGAGAGACTTCATACTGCTTGCATATATCAACCTTGTATGAACCCACAGTGACAAATTATACAAAAAGCAGCAGTCCTGGAGTCCAAAAGATGACAACATACTATACACAGAAGACCCGAGAAACTCCTCCAACTGTCTCCTAGAACTAATAACTAAACTTAGTACACACCCTGGACTACCACAGTGAGCACGGGTGGGGGAGACTTCACACCACTTGTGCCCAGCATCATAAGTGCACCCAATGCCCAGCTGTGTAAGGGGCAGGGAGCAGCAGCAATGGAAATTGAGAGGTGGGAGGAGGTGCAGACCTGAAAGTAGGATGCAGACCCGGTCCTCTAGCTGGGCGGGGATAGCCTCTAAAGAGTCATAGGCAGCCTGCAGGGAGACACTGGTGACCTACGAGGGGACCTCAGGGGCCCTGATAGAGAGCTCAGCAGCCTGTGGGGGGAAGGAGGCTCCCTGCAGGCTACATGAAAATCCTGAGGACCTGAGCCAGGCCCCTAGGCACATGGCAACAGGGCGGAGCCTGGCAGTGCTGCGTGGGAGCGGTGGGGGGGCACCCCATGGACTCAACCGGCTCCCCAAGGTCCTCAAGGGCTTGTCAGTGGGGTGCTGATCATAGTGTGCCTGGGTCTCTGCCTATGTACCATCACTGAGGTGCTTTTCCACCTAATGTCATAGTAATTAGTGTGCACCCATGTTTGTTGCAGCATAATTTTAAGCACCATGTGTCTTTCCAATGTGAGAGCCCAAGGGAATGAATAAAACCAAAAAGTACAGTTATTATCAGACGGAAGACGACTGATTGAGTGGGAGAACAATGGAGATGTGGGTGGAGAAAATTGATTAATTAATCGTATGTGCCTCTATTTGTATAACTGAGTAACAAATGTAAAGATAGCATTATGTAAATACAGCATCCATTGTTAATTCTCTATTATCTTCTCTATAATTTTGTATGTCCTCTATTGTTTTTGTTATTCTGGTTTATGTCTGTTTGTTGATATGTCTTCATTCTTTTCTCTTTAAAAAAAAAGAATGCCCTACAAAATAACTCATCTACAATCTTCAAATGTCAAGGAACAGAAACGCATGGGCCAAGGAATCATTCCAGGTTCAAAGAACGCTCGCCTAGCATGTGTGAGGCCGTAGGTTCAATCCTCAGCATGTGAGAGGGCAATCACAAGAAGCAAGTGAAGGAGCAAGCAAAATTCAAATTAGAGGACAACTAAATGTCATGCCTGGTCTTCAATTAGATTCTGAACCAGAAACAAAATAACATTACCAGGACAAATAAAGATTTCCAAATATGGGATGAGTATTAGGTAACAGTATTGTACCGCGTTAAATTTTCTGATTTTGAGTCCTGTACTATGCTTACATAAGAATATATCCTCTCGTTTTTTCTTGAGGCAAGGTCTTACCAGCTAGTTCAGGCTGGCCTTGAATTTACTATGTAGCTCAGGCTGGCCTTGAACTCATTGTAATCCCCTTGCCTCAGCCTCCTGAGTGTTTAGATGACAAGCATGTGCCACTGTGCCCAGCAAGAACACGTCTCTTTTTGGAAAACTGAACTTAAGTATTTAGGGGTAAAAGAATATGATGACTTCACCTAAAATGCTTCAAGAAAAAATAAGTATACATATACATAGTGATAAAAATAAGCAAATGTGGCTTTGTAAGCAAATTTTAAACAACAAAAAAGGAAATCTGGGCAAAAGATACACAGGAATTCCTTGTAGCATACTTTAAAACATATTTTCAAAGAAAACCTGGGTGACACATACCTCAAGTTCCCTGAAGCTTAAGAATTCTCCACCAAGCAAGATCTCTAGAAACTGTGTTAAATATAGGCCACTGTTCTGCACCATTAGTGATCTTTGAAGAAGCCCTATTACATGGTTTTGATAACTAACTGCCTCGGGTTGGGAGGGGACTAATCCTGGCTGTGCTACATGATGTGGATTCTTCATACCACCATTCCTCCCACCTCCAGCCCAACCTCAACTGTTATTTAAACAGTCCCCCCCCTCCTTTTTAAACAAATAGAGTTTAGGAAGCTAGGACAAAGAGTGACCCTATAGGGCCAGCTGGCAAGGCCTTTCGAAGTGGACAGCTGCCCCACCAGGACAGGAAATTACAGCTTGTCTGGAGAGGACCATGGGCTACCACAGGGGCTGCTATGAGGCTTCGGGTGTGGAGTAAAAGGCCTCACTTTGCAGGGTCAGAGCTGAGAACGCCACTCCTCTTGGGCCTTCTGAGCAGGAAGAGAAAGAAACCAAGAAGGGCGGGGTGGAGGAGGGAAGAAGGAGCGACAGGCGTGAGCATGTGGGGTACGGAGCGCCGTGCGCCAAAGCCACCCTACTTCAACATACTACGGACACCACGGTTCCCTGGATCACAGGAGAAATAGACCATGCACTTGAAACCAGACACGAAGGGAGGAAACACAAACAGACATGATGCGGATCTGAGGGGACAGTCCTCCAGAGGAGCAGGCGTGGTCTGAGGGCCACAGGCAACAGCAACAGACAAATACAAGGGACACAGAGGTGTCCATGGAGCCACCCAGGGGTTTCTGTGTCAGGATGCAGCGACCCTCTTCCACCCGGCCAGACACCGTAATCCTCCCCGTCAGGTGCGATCGCAGTGGGCGGCGGTGGAAACACAGGAGTGCTTTAGCTGCTATTTGAAGTGAGGCTTTGAGGCAGCTAAATCAAAGCGCTGGGAGCCAGAACTAAGTCAGCCATGGTCACTCTGCTTTTCTTTTTCCTACTTTATTTCTTTCCAGCTCTGCAAATATTTAAGTCTTGGCAAAATTCAAAACTCACAATTAACTCATGACTGGTATCTGAGAAACAGAAAACTAAAAAGGAAAAGGAGGAAAATAAGACAGATGAGATGCGCGACACACACTGCACGGCAAAACGCCTCCCAGGGAAACTTCCGTTTAGGGCTTAGTCAACACCATATGGGTGGACAAGCACGAACAGCCAGTGGGAAAGCCAGGTGCCGGCTTTACAATACACTTGTGGCAACTTTAAATCATCTTTTAAAAAAGAAAGTAGCACCCCAAACACATCGCCTCCCCACACAGTGAATGTTCCAACAGCTCCTTGTTTAGTGTGATAAAACCAAACTGTATCAAAACTGTATGTCTTTAAAGAATTTTTCTACTTTACACACAAACAAGTATTCTACAGAAACTTGGGGAAAAAAAGAAGAAATCAAAGATAGGCACAAAAATGTATGAGTATGTACTGTAACGTAATGATAAAAAAGTAGACTCAATCTCCATATTTCCCAACAAAAATATCTAAACAAATGACGGTATCATTGGTTAAATAAATGCACACAAAAACATTGTACAGCCATTAATATGTGGTCATGTACACATTAAAAGAATATGCTCAGGTCCATTCATAACTTTAAAAAATTAAAACTGCGAATCTAATTTGTAGCTATCAGAATTGTCAGGACAAAAAAGTTCAATAATAGATACAAAGGCCAAGGTATAGAGAAAGAAGCCCTTTATTGGCAGGACTGCAACTTGGTGAGCCCTTTTAGGAAAGAAATGACATCTATCAAAACTTGAAATGCATACACTCCAAACTAAGGATTCTACTTTGAAAAACTACCCTATGCTATTTATGCACATGACACAAAGATGTATGTGCAAAAATGAGCACTCTTAACACTGTTCATAGTAGTGAACAATCAGGGAATATGACGAAATGCCCGGCACTGGAGACTGGTTAAATGAAACATGATATATCCATAGAGTAGAATATTGGGCATTGTTAACAGGTAATGAATAAATCTGTCAGTACTAATTTAGAAAGCCCTCTAGGATATGTTAAGTTTCAAAAGCAGAGGGATATGTACCACCTGGTAATATGAATGCCGACGAGCACGCATGCGCACAGAATACCCCGGAGGAGGAGTGCTGCTAGCTGTGCTGCGCGTGGGAGGAGGAGAGGGCAAGGGTCACTGCGGCAGGGAGACTTCTCATCCCTCAATGCCCTTTGACACTTTGAATTTGTACCCTATGTTTCTGTTGCTTTTATAATAAGAAGAAAAAAACCCTCATCGAAGAGTATTACAGAGCCAGGCATGGGTGGCGCACACGTGTACTCCCAACGCTCTGCGAGGTTAGGACAGGAGGAAGCCAAGTTTGGGCCCAGCGTGCGCAACTTGGTGAGACCCTAGGCTGCGAACGTAGAAAAAGAAAAAGAAATCAATAAATATATGTTAGCTTAAAAATCAGGGCACAAAAAAAGGCGGAGGATTTACCAAATTTCTTCTGCTTATACTGAAAGCAGACAAACACGTAAGAAATCGTGAGTGCAACTCTTAATCCTAACAGTGGGTCTGTTCTTGCTGAATAGCATTACCTACAATGACCAAATAATTAAATTCTAGTTGTACAACACTGAGTGACACTGGGCAGCATTCTGGAATCGTGCTGCTTCAAATACTGTCTGTTGAAGATCTTACTTTTTCCTGCTTTTATTTTTTCTTTAACCAAGGGAAAAAAACTGGGGGTGATCGTTCTCCTTTCAGCACTTCAGAGGAAAGACTATGAGGGCTTTTGTTTTCCTAACCTCTCAGATGGCACGATTTTGCTGACGTCATCACGGGAAACAATCCAGAGGAAAGCATGGAAGAACAGCAGTCCCTGAACACCAGCAAGTGCAGAACCCGCAGGGAAAAAACTGACACATCCAGGAGGGAAGGAGAACCAGTCAGTGGAGACCTGGGTGGGGGGCAGTGACCACACATGGGCAGGGGCAGCATCACCAAAGGTCCTGAGCTGGAATCAAAGAGAAATGCTGTGGCGTCACTCAGCCCTTGGCAGTGTGGGAAAGTGGCTGAGAGACAGCACCCCCCCTTCCGAAGCCCATGGCCTAGGCAGGGCCTCTCCAACTGGAACAGGGTGAAATCCCCCACAGCAGGGACACTCTTGAGGGCTGCTGGAAGCCAGCCAGGAGATAGCCCTAAAACTGCCAAAGTATTCATAAAACTCCCAACGGAGGCACAGCATGGTGAAGAGATTAGACTTCATTATGACTGACAGATTGGAATGGAATGAATGAATGAATGAATGAATGAATGAATGAATTAGGTCCAACAAAGAAGGGGCAAAAACAACGTTTGCCATATCCTTTACCCCCTTCCCTGGCTCACAGCCCCCTCCAGGTGAGAAGTATGGGAGTGAAAGTTCACACACTAGCCCAGTGAATTTCCACCACACTCTCCCGTCATCTGTACCCTGAGTGATACACTCGCCCCTGATTTGAGCTCCCTGGTGCGAGTGTGGTCAGAACTCTCTGTAGTGTGGCTTCAGGGCTCAGTCAACCAAAGTTCCTGCGTGACTAACATCAGATGCCAAAATGACGAAAGCCAGTGCCACCAAAACGTGCATTTCAGACACAGAGTCCAGGCAAAACGCAGGCGAACACATTCACAGCGTCTTTCAGGTAAGTCAGTGACTGGGTGTGTGAGCAGGCTTTCGTGCTCTTAGTGTAATGGGCTCTCCCATCACTGTGGTAGAAGCTACAGTTCTGATGGGGTTCCCACACCTGGCTGGCGCGCAGACTTTTTGAGGCACTTGGAAGTGGCACCCCTTGCTCAGACCAACTCTCCCTCTATGACAGACATTCCCAGAGGTGGGGCCAGGCATACTTCTGCTGCAGCAGCAGCCCAAGGCCTGTTGCAAGTGGACAGGCTGCCAGGCTCTGAGGACGTCCGTTTACTGCATACCCCCAAGGGATCCCACTGCTGACCCGGCCCACGTGAGGCAAACCGATCCAGTCAACTGCAGAAGCCCGAGCGCTCCCAGCTCACCCGTCTAACACCCTGAGCCCAAAGCCTTCTTCCCCAGCTCATCACTCCCACATACAGAGTTGAAGGGGCCAAGCCGTTCCCCTGCTTTTTATCCTGGTTAATACAAAAGTAGCCGGGGATATAGCTCAGTGGTATAAGCACTTGCCTGGCAAGCCTGAGTTCATGGATTCGATTCCTGGTACCAAAAAAGGGAAAAAAAACAAAAGTAATGTAATCCTAGTGCAGAAAAAATAGGGAGAATCACCCATAATTCAAAGTCCTAACTATAATCACTGTTGGCATTTAAAAATATATAATTGATTTACGAAATAAATTTATTCTACAAAATCACCTATCACCCATAATGCACTTGGCTAGGATTTAGAAATACATAGACAGAGCCAAGGACAACAGTGCACACCTGTGACCCTAGCACAGGGAGGCTCAGACAGGGTTTGAGGTGAACCTGGGAAACAGGAAGATCAAGGACGGGACAGGCTACAGAGAACAAGACCCTGGCTCAAACAAACAAAAACCCTGAAAAACAAAATTATAATCATAGTGGCTGGGCTATGGTGGTGCACTCCTGTAATCCCAGCACTCAGGAGGCTGAGGCAGGAGGGTCACTGCAAGTTTGAGGCCAGCCTGGGCTACATAGTGAATTCAAGGCCAGCCTGAACTACACAACAAGACTCTGTCACAGGGAGGGAGGGAGGGAAGGAGGAAGGGACAGGAGGGGAGGGTGAAGGGAGGGGAGGGGAGGGGAGGGAAGGGAAGGGAAGAAGGAGGGAGGGAGGGAAGAAGGAGGGAGGGAGGGAAGAAGGAAGGAAGGAGGGAAGGACCAAAGGAAGGAAGGAATGAAGGAAAGAAAAATTAAGATGGATGGAATAACCTCATGAAAATATAAAGTATATCTCTTTAGTAGTATGTCCCACTTTATCACACAAAAAAATTAAGTGTTAAAATGTCTTTTTGAGTTTCCATTTCATATATTTTTTAACATCTTAAAGAAAGAAATTATGAAGAATCCCCTTTGGAAAACCCAAAGAGCAGTCTTTAATAATGTTGACTGGATTCAATTTTGAAAATATACTAAAATATATGGATTTTCTTTGGTGTTTTGAAAACTCTCCCTTTTTAATCAGGAAACCCCCCTTTTTTAGTTTGGGTTTTTTGTTGTGGTGATGGTGGGTTGTTATGGATTGTTTGTGACAGGGTCTCACCATGTGTGTACTTTGAGCTGACCTTGAACTTATAATGTAGTCCAGGTTGACCTCAAACTTGCTGTGATCCTCTGGCCTCAGGCTCCCAAGTGCTGGGATTACAGGTGTGCAAAGAAAAAGCACTTTCTAACAGGAACCATGTCTCACTTTCTGGGCCCAGCAGACTGCCTTTCCTTCCAGAAACACAGACTGGGCACTGTGTTTCAGCCGCCCTCCTGGTGTCCCAAGGCCTGCACCTCCCCAGTCCATGCACGGGGCTTTTCATGAGCTCACTTTACGCTGCAAAAACCACACAGTTCAAGATGTAGTACGAACCTCAGAGCGGGAAAAGAATTGGTAGCCAGATAGTCTGCTGAGAACTCATCACATAAATCTGATTTGGTGGGGTTGTGGGGAGCTGGCAAAGGAGGTGGGGAAAGATATCTACATCTAAATCTGACTTTTGGTGAACTTTCTTTCAGGACACCTTTCTACATACTCCAAGCAACATGAGGCTGTGGTATCCCTGAGCTATTTTATTTGCTTTCGATAAAAAGTTTTGAAGTGCCTCTATATGCTTCCTAGAGGGAAGAATGGGCCAATTTAGCAAACTGAGCACAGACAAGATTTTCCATCTTGTCTTGAAAAGCATGCTCTGAAAATAAAAATCCCACACATGTGTTTATAATTTGGGTAGAGACCAAGATACAGACCTGGAGGACACAGACTCAGGGGTGGTGGAGAGCACATCTTCAAAGGGAAAAGTGCATACGTGTGTCTTTTTATTTTTTAGAAAAAATTCCTATAGTCTTAAAAATATTGGCTGCACTTTCCCAAGCGTCTGAATTGGCTGGGGCCGGCAGTCTGGCGAAGCTGCTGTAGTCTTTATTTTTCCTGTCCTGTCTGGGAGGATGCTGGCAGCACAGGTCGGGACCTCGTTCCAGCAAAGAGCTCCGTAATGTGTGACCCACGCGCGCTACACCGATTTACCACCCACTAGAAAAAAAGCGGCAAGTCCCTTTCTCTCGGTGAAAACACTTTAAAGTACAGGCTGCTTCGTGAGAAGCGCCAGGGACAGAGAGGAGCCGCCCCCAGCCCCAGGCTCTGTCCTCTCCCTCTCCCAATCAGGCCTACACCAGCCAGTGTCACGATTCCTAAGCAAAAGTGGCCAAATGATAAAAGCTGCCTGGCAGCGGGGGTTTCTGGGAGCACTGCCCTTCCTCTGGGGCCCGGGGGCAGGAGCCACAAGCGCACGCGAGAAAACGCTGCCTCAGGCTCACTGTGCCGAACTCAGACTGGCTCTGGCAGGTCCGTGCTAACAGTATCATCATTTCACAGATAAGGAAAACGAAACCCGGACTGGTTAAATAACTAACCCAACCAATAAATGTCTAATCCAAGAGAAAGTCAGTTGGCCGCCAAGTCCTCCCCAGGAAGGGGCACACAGATCAGCTCCTGCCACCCCACCCTGAGGCCCCTCAGCACCACCACACCCCGAGGAAGGACTAAACTCCCCGGGTGCCTGGCTCTGTGCGGCCCTGCAGGGCCTGTGCAGACAGGCCTTTCTCCCCTCCTCCACCCTCCCTTTCATTTTTTTTTCTTCCTTTAAAAATGTTCAGGGAGGGGAGAAGGAAGGGAATCACAAAGAATGGTATTATGTGTATGTTCCAGTCCCCACGATGACTATAATCCTTATGTACAACAAACACGGACTAAGAAACATTTAAATTTTTTCACGGGTAGTAATACTGATTACAGCCAACAGCCTACTTAAAATATGAAATTCTATCTGGTCTGTGTTATGGAAAAGAAACTTTCATATGTACAATAACACTCCCCTTGTCTGTGTTACTTAAGAGGGAGTAATCGAGCTAGGTATGGCGGTGCACGGCTATCATTCTAGCGCTGGGGAGGCTCAGGCGGGAGAACTGCTACGAGTTTGAGGCCGACCTGGGCTGTATAGAGAAGTTCAAAGCCAGCCTAAACTACACGGTAGACCCTGTCTCAAACAAAACAAACGAAGTGAATACGCTGCCAGCCTCCTAGTGAAAATGATGGCGTGCCCTACACCAGCTGCCCTCACTTCTTCACTCGCGCTTTCCCTAGGAATGTGCGGGGATACAGACTGAAGATCACCGTCTATCCCGACAGAATTAAAGTGGATTAAAACCTTGTAGTTACCCACATTTGACAAATATGAAAACTAAAACGTCACGTAAAAACTACACCAAGCTGGAGATGTTAATGTGAATGAAAGTAGAAGATGTTTTTGTAATTTTCCTCTTTAGAGCCTACTCCATTTCACCTAGCTATGCGAAAATTCACGGAGTCTCAACACCCAGCAACTCTGCCAGCCTTGGAAACAGTCTTGTGTTCTTAAAAAGTCATTAATTCCACGCTGACTTGAAGGGACATGTCTCTCCCTTCACAATTAAAACATGGTTATATTTACACACCACGCTTTAGGAATATACCTACAGCCTTAGAAATAAGACTCACTAGTAAGTTTCTTGAAGAAGAGGAGCTGACACATTTCCACCAGGGGGCGCTATCCTCACTGAGAGAAATGTATGCAGTGTTCCTAATTTAAAGCACTTTGCAACCAGGCCAAAAAAATTTTGACAGCCTTTGTGATTAAAAAATGAAATTGTCTCTTAAAACAAAACACACTATAGTTAAATAAAATAAAGCTTTTCTTTCCACAAAGAGTAGAAATAATAAAAACAGACACTTCCTTTGGCTTATTATGTGCCAGGTACTGTTCTGACCATTTTGCACATATAAACCCGTGTAGTTTCCTCCTGCCATCAACACTCCCCAGTCTGCACGTGGAGAAACTGAGGCACGGTTATGTCACTTAACAGGCTCATCAAGCTGATAACCAACAGAGCCAAGATGTAGACCCAATTGGGTCCATCTACCCAACCCACAAAAAATAAAGGGTCTCAATAAAAAGGAGATTGGGTTCTCATGCATTTCTATGTCCCGAACTAGATTACACTCTAGAAATATATCATATCAGCTTTAAAAATGTTCTACTTCTATCACCAGAGACTAATGTCTTGAACTGCATTTTGACATCATCACACACGTACCTCCCACTAAGTGAACCTATCACTTAGTTTGCTTGTTTGTCAGTTATAGTCTACTGAAAAGTATGAAAGTTCTAATTTTAACATAGGGGATGAGGTTGAGAAATCGAACAAGGAAGAGAAAAAGGATCTGCTTTTCTATCTTCAAGATTTAACAATAAGGAGCACGAACCACAGGCAGAGCTGCAATCTAAAATGAAATATTTTGAGTCAATCATTTAAATATTAGGACCACGTTGTGACTCTAAATTTTCTCCCAACCTGCGGAAGTTACTTGGCATTCTTTGATTAAATTTTCATGCCTGGGACATATCTGTGATTCTCTATAGCTACTCTAAGCAAGTACTGAAATATTGTTGGAAAAGGCCGAGATTATTTTTCTTAAGAAATTCGCTGCTTTAATCCCAAAACCAGATGTGGATCCAACCAGAAAAAGAAAAGCACAGGCCAGTCGCCCTAATGAACACAGACACAGAAACCCTCAGTAAGATACTGGCAAAGAGAATGCAGCAAATCATCAAGACTTTACACCATGACCAAGTGGGATTCATCTAAGGGATGAAAGGATGGCTCAACATACTCAAATCAATAAATGTAATACACCATATTTTTTATTTTTGTCTTTTTGAGACAGGGTCTCGATATGCTGTTCCGGTTGGCCTTGAGCTCACTTTGTAGCGTAGGCTGGTCTCGAACTCACAACGGTCTTCCTGCCTCAGCCTCCTGAATGCTAGAATTACACACATGCACCACCACACCTGGCTACACCACATCAAAAATCATACGATCATCTCAGTATGATCATGCAGAAAAGGCTTTCAAAAAAGTCCAACTCATTCATGATTAAAAAAAAAAAACGCTACAAAAATTTAGAATAGATGGTCTTTACTTCAATCTGATAAAAGCCATCTATGACAAACCAACAGCCAACATCATACTAAATGGACAACAACTGACAGCTTTCATTCTAAAATCAGGAACAAGACAAGGATGTCCACTGTCACCACTCTTACTCAATATAGTTCTGGAAACAGTAGCCAGAGCAATTAGAGAAGAGAAAGAAATACAAGGAATAAGGACAGGAAATAAAGAAGTTATCATTATTTGTAGATGACATGATACTCTACACAGAAGACCCCCAAAACTCCACCAAAAGACTCCTAGATTTAATAACCAAATTCTGTAGCATAGCAGGATACAAAGTCAACACTCAAAAAACAATAGCAGGCTGGGCATGGTGGAGCAGGCCTGTAAACCCAGCACTTGGGAGGCTGAGGCAGAAGGATCACCACGAGTTCAGGATCAGTCTGAACTGCATAGTGAAACCTTGCCTCAAAAAGAAAAAAAAAAAAATTAATAGCATTCCAGAACACGAATAACAAACTCACTGAGAGAGAAATTAGGGAAACAACACCCTTCACAATAGCATCTGCCCCCCCCAAAAAAAACCCCAAAAGATCAATCTAACAAAGAAAGTAAAAGACCTTCACACTGAAAACTACAGTATTCTGAAAAAGATCAAAGAGGGTATCAGAAAATGGAAAGATATCTCTTGTTCTTGGGTAGGAAGAACCAATATTGTGAAAATGGCCATAGTCCGAAAACTGTTACCCAGCTTTAATGCAATCCCCATCAAAACACCAATATAACATATCTCACAGAAGAAGGAAAGACAATCCTAAAATGTATTTGGAACCATAAGAGACTTACAATAGCAAAAGCAAGTCTGGGCACCATAGACAAAGCAGGGGACATCACAGTCCCTGACTTGAAATTATACTCCAAAGCAACTGTGATTTCTGCCAGGACGGTACTGGAAAAAAAAAGAAAAAACAGCCCCAAAGATCCACGAACAGAGTAGAAGGTGCAGAAATAACTCCAAACACATTCAGCCACTTTATCTTTGACGAAGGAGCCAGGTCCGTTCACTGGAGAAGATAGTTAATAACAATACATGGTGCTGGAGCCGGGCACGATGGCACATGCCTCCGATCGCAGCCCTCAGGAGGCTGAGACAGGAGGGCCTTTGCGAGCTCAACGGCAGCCTGAACTGCACGGTGAGGCCCTGTCTCAAAAAAACCAAAAAATTAAAAATTAAAAAAATAATAAATGGTGCTGGAAAACCTAGTTTTCCGCACACCAAAGATTATCACTATGTGCTACGCTAAAATCAAAATGGATCGAAAATCTAAATATTAAAACAGAAACCCTAAATCTGCTAGAAGAGAGAACAGGCAGAACTCTTGAAGACATCAGTGTAGGCAAAGACTTTAAGAACAAAACCCGTATCACACAAGAAGCATTATAAAGAATCAACAACTGGGATCTCATCTTATTAAAAAGTTTTTGCACAGCAAGAGAAACCACCAACAGAGTAAAGATACAACCCACAGTGAGGGGAAAATTTTTGCCAGCTGTTCCTCAGAAAAAGGACTAATATATAAAATATATAAAGGACTCAAAAAAAAAAAATCAAATCCACCAAATTTAAAGACCCAATCCAAAAATGGGCATCTGAGATGAATACACATTTCTCAAACAAAGAAATAGAAACAGCCAACAAATATATGAAAAAAATGTTCAAGATCACTGGTCATTCAAGAGATGCAAATTAAAGCAACACTGAGATTCCATCTCATGCCAGAAAGAATGTTTCTCATCAAGAAATCAGTAACAAAAGCTGAAGGAGCTGTGCAGAAAAAAGAACGCTTCTCCACTGGTGGTGGGAGTGTGGACTGGGGCAACCACTGTGGAGATCAGTGTGGAGATTCTTCAAACAACTAGGACTAGAGCTTCCATTAGACCCAGCTATTCCCCTTCAGGGTATCCTCCCAGAAGAATTAAAAGCACTGTACCATAGCAATATTGCACACCTATGTTTGGAGCAGTACAGTTTGTAATAGTTAAATCGTGGAAACAACCCAAATGCCTATAAATCAATAAATAGATACAAAAGATGTGGCCTTTTTTCCTAGAATGGAGTACTACTCTGCCATAAAGAATAATAAACTTGAGACATTTCTAGGTAAATAGATGCACCTTGAGACCACATTCTTAAGTGAAATAAATCAAGACTCACATGTCCAAATATTGCATTGTATCTCTGGTGTGAGAAACTGAAAGTGTAAATGAGGACCAAAATGTGTAATAGACTGGGAAAAGGGCAGAAAATGCTCAAATGAAAAGGGCAACAAGGGATGGGAGAAGGTAAAGGAAAACATGAAGAAAAAGAAAGAACAGAAGGAAAAAGTGGAAATAGGTTTTGTAAATAAGAAGGGAGAAGGGTTTGACGGGAGGAGGGAAGAATGGGAGAAACAAAATCAAGATATATCATGTACAGGGGCAAATTTCCTATGAAGAATGCCATCACGTATATCTAAGAATTACCAATAAAATAAAAAAAAATCAAATGCACTGCTTTGATTTATTAGCCACAGGTCAGTACATTTCAGAATGTTTACATTATACCTTTTTAGGTTTTTGGGGGGAGGGGCAGGGGGCAGCTGGCCTTGAACTTACTGTGATCCTGCCTCAGCATCTGCCTCCCAAGTAATATAATGTTGACATTACAGGTGTGGGCTCACTTAAAGAATTTCTTTTTAATTAGATACCATGCATAAAAAGGCATGCCTGAGCATACTGAGCCCGTATTTTGTGTACTAGCAACACACTGGAAACATACATATCCATCAGGCAGAGGTAGCTAAATACACTAATTATGGTACACTGGACTATTAGGCATTTTCTAAAAAGAAAGTGGCAGCTCCACGCACACGAATATAAAAGTGAGAAAAGCAAGGTGCAAAACAGGGGGCATCACACACCAGCATTTGTGTGGGAACGCATGCCAAATAACTGGAAACACTAAATACTTTCTGGAAGTGTCAGGTTCTTTTTTATCACGCCCAAGAGAGATTTTTCCCAACTCCACTGATGCTAAAGTTAGGGTCCAGGGACACAGCCACATAGCTATACTGTACAGGTATCGTATGTGAGGACCGGAGCTCAATCCTCCATATCCAAATAAAGTTTAAGGTCAAAACTGTAGTAAGAAGTTTTTAGAATTTTAAATGAAAATTAAAGAGTGAAAGAAATCATGGCTAGTCTACCGCCACCTAATTGAGGCTTCTTCACTGCAAGGGCACCTACTTTTGGTGTGAGGGCTGTGCTGTCCAGGACAATGACTAATGCGCAGCTTTGGCTGATCCCTGGTGGGAGAAGGACCAGTACCATTTTCCTCGATCTGCCCCTCAGAGAAGGAACACAACCATACCGGCCCACACTGGCTGTCTCTGGGTATAACGCACACCTCAAGCCTTGAACGGGGGCGCAGACACCCTGGAAGAGCTCGGGTCTACTCAGGTCAGAAGCATTCTCGAAGCACAGTAAGCGGTAAGGGTGGCCAGGAATAAGACCTCCTTTGTACCCCGTTCATTCCTGAAAATCCAGCAGGAGTTTCTTTTCGCTCCCTAAAATTAACTGTTATGTGAAGAAAGCAGTCTCTGGGTATCTAATCTTAAATGCAAAGTTATCTGAAAATAGCAATACCCCCCCACCCAGTTTTTTGAGACAGGGTCTTGCAAGTCCTGAACTCACGCTGCGGCTTCATCCTCCCAAGTGCTGGGACCGTAGGTGTGTACCATCACACCCGGCCTGAGACCAGTAGCAAACACTGGCCCTATCTTAGTTGGAAAGCATGCCTAACAAAACAACTGGCTACTTTGGAGGCTGCAGAGAATTCCTTCACTGTGCTTATCTCTAGGGAACATAACCTTAGTGCTTTTGAAGTAAAAGCAAGCAGAAAATATTCTCTTCCCAGCCTAAAAATCACAGGTGAACCCTGGAACTGGGTGAAAAGTGAGCCATTTTACCTGGGGAGGGTACAGGGAGCGACCACTTTCAGTTTACGCAGAGGTTAACAACACAGGGAATCTGAGGTGGATTCTCAGTAGGTTAAACAACCTGGACACAGTTTGCACTTTATTTCACCATTCATTATTACAGCCTTAGTTAGAATCCATTTCTGTTTCTCCTTGATACCAGATTGAACAACCCTTCCCATGCAATTCTTACTTTGAAACAGGGTTGCTAAGTTGCCCAAGCTGGGCTCCCAAAAGGACTGGGATTACGAACATGCTCTACTACGGTCCTTTTAACTACATTCAAAAATCAAGGGTACCAAAGGTGGCTACGAGGGAGAGCAGGAAAGCAACCTTACCTGCTGCTAGACACACACTGTCCTCAAAACCAGACTCGGAGAGGGGTGCAGGCCGTGCATGCACTAGCACAGACGCAGACAGGAAGCCTGGGTGATTTGCAAAACACTCGATTAAGACACTGGAGAGGATGCCAGAACTGCAGAGTGCAGCGAAGGCATCCCCTATCACAGCAGGAAGCAGGGGCCAGACGAGAAGCAAGGGTGGCGGGAGGGTCATACAGGGAAGACATCAGCTGGGTTCATAGAGAGGGAAGGAGACACTGGAAATGCTCTTGAGCCCCACAACCCCTCACTGGACACTGGTCCCTTCTGCCGGGCACCGAAGCTCAGGGCTTACCCAGGTTTGGCTGGGACACGGCCATGGTCCTCTGAGGCACTGGTGTGGAAGTGACAGCAGGGTGGAGGCTCAGATGATTCAGGGGCTGATTCATCGCCTTCCTAGGGTCTTGCCATGTGGTGATTTTCTCTATGTGACTAAAAGAAGGAAAACAATTCATTATTTTTTAATTGTCAGCATGACCATCACCATTGCCAATCAAAGCACAGCCCTCAGGTGGCTCTGCTTCTTCCCCTTGGATCCACTTGGTGTTGGGTTCACCTGGGAACACACCCGCCTAGTGGGCCCTCTGACCCAGTTGGATCCCAGTGGAGACTGTGCAGAGGCTCTGAGCACGAGCCATGACTCAGCCCAGGAAGCCTGAGCACACCGGCTCCTCAGGCGCCTGCCCACACCCACTCAAAGCACCCCGGGACAGCTGCTCTCCCAGCAGAGCCCAAGCCCCCTTCCCCAACGGCCCCCACGGGCTCCCCATGGGGGGAATTGACACAACTATGCTCTCTCCCCTGCCCTTGGCCTCCCAACACAGCAGAGCAGAGCTCACACTAGGAGGCCCACCGAGGCCACGGCCCAAACCTTCCCACAGCTACCATCTCCTTAATATCCGAAGGGCGCCCGCACTGAGGCCAGCATCACAGCAGGTGAGCCAGTGGGGAAGCAAGGGCAGAATGAGGGTGGAGAGACGGATACTGCACTGAGGCCCAAGCTCCGCCGGGAGAAATCACGACTCGATTCTTGATCAGATACAACCTCCAACATTAGCTGCAGCACAAGGTTTTCAGTACAGACTACTGCCTCCCGAACCACACGAGATGAGACGGAGATGCAGATGACGGAGATGGAAACGGAGAGGAAGTATAACAGGTACAGGTACGGGTATAGGTATCTTTTTCAGGCTGGAGATGCGAGGTTGGACCTCGCACATGCTAGGAAAATGATCTACTGCTGAGTTATACTCTCTCCCAGCCCTGTAACTCTTTTAAAAAGATAAACAGATTCCTCTAGCATCCCTATTTTGCTTTAGAAACTTTTTCTTTTGACATATGGAAGACTGGACTCAGGTCTTCACAGCGAGCTGCACCCCGGCCCTATCTATTGTTTGCTTACTTATTCATTCATTCATTCATTCATTTTTTTGAGACAGAGTCTAGGCAAAACACTAAGTTGCCCAAGTTGGGCTTGAACTTGTGATTCTCTTGCCTCAGCCTTCCCAGAGAACTGGGACACAGACCATTTTATAGCCATCAAAGTCAAAGTTTGACAAAAGAAATTGAATGCCAACCCTTTGTTCTGACCTTTATGACTAAGTTTGCCTTTTCCCCATTAAATCCCATACACTGTTGACCCTTTCTTAGACACATAAGAAAAGCAGTATGATGCCAGGTGTCGTGGTGCATGTCTGTAGTCCTAGGACTTGGGAGGCCGGGGAAGGAGGATTGCTGTGAGTCTGAGGCCAGCTTGGGCTACAAAGTGAATTTAAAACCAGCCTGAACTGAATAGCAGGACCCTGCCTCAAAAAAAAAAAACAAACAAACAAACACAGACAAAGGAACACCCACAGGCAAAGACTGAATTAAAGACCCCTTCCCTAAGCATCACAAAAATGAAAACGACAAGGTCTCAGCCGTGTCTTCAATTCAGCCACAGTAACCCTGGTGAAAACATCTATGAAATCCTCAGTCTGCTTTTGGGCTCAGTAAACTCAGCCTCAGGGCATTCGTCACAGGCTTCTGGAGAGAGAAATTAATGGATGAGGACGTCAGAGTTGAGTAAACTCCCTTCAGCGAAGTGTTTAGAGCTACGAAACCGATTATTCCTCTAGCGCCCATCCTTACTAATAACCGTCTTCAAGGCAGGCAAACCCCACTTAATCAGTGTCTGCTCTGGCAGCACAAGGGGGCGTCCATCTCCATTCCATGAATCCCCTCAGACTCTCTGACACCAGGGACACTGAAGTTGTGCTAGAGCCAACATCAGCGCCCAAACACACTCCATATAGGGAGATGCTATACACTGTTTGTTGAACGATACGTAAGGATTTGGGTATCATCAGAATTCAGCTACCAAGCCCAATGAGGTGACACACACTTGCGATCCCAGCCCTCTGGGAGGCAGAGGCAGGAAGAGTGCAAGTTTTGAGCCCAGCCCAGACCACCTAGCAAGATTCTGTCTCGAAATAAAAAATGCAAAGCAAAAAGCTGGGGATGTAACGCTGTGTAAAGCCCCAGTGTTCAATCGCCAGTACTGCACGGGAAGGAAGCGGGTGGTAGTGCAGAAATTCTACTAGAGGGAGGGATCATGCAGGAGCAAGAATGATGCATTCCCAAATGCTGGCTCCCCGCTGTCCTCTCATCAAGAAAAAGCAGACTGTGGCTCCCAAACATGGAGGGAACAGGAAAGTCCAAAAAGCCCACACCGGAAGTGGTGGGTGAGCCCAGCGTGCCTAAGGAACGCCACCACCCCTGCCAGTCTGTTCCCGGAGACAGCTTGGGAGTCTTCCTGCTAGGAGGGCGCTCCTGTCCTCATCCTGGTATGTCTAACCCAACCGTGAAGAATTCACCCCACAGCTTGAGGTCGCAGAACTCCCACTGTGCCATGGCAGCCTCTGCAGTCCACACTCCCACCCCACAGTGGCCAACCCTGTTAAAGGACTTTTGTTCCCAGCAGGTTTGTTAATTAAAGTGCCACTCACTGCGTTCCCCAAAGGCTCCAGTGTGAGAGGAGCCTTTCTCGGGGAGCAGCTCTCAGCGCTCCGCAAGAGCTCACAGGAGGCCACTGAAACCGCCAGCCGCCGCAGAGCAGAGGGCCGGTGAGGCCGGGCCTCCGTGCCCCACAGTGGCTCTCAGGCTGCGAGCAGAGAGCAAGGAATGCCGTACCGCTCCCAAGAGGCGCCTAGGGCACCACCGATGATCTGATCTGAAAGCGAAATTCTATTTGTTCAGGTCATTTTGCGCCTGGGGCTGCAGCTCTGCGCTGCTCTCTCCACACTCAAAGGCTGCCGTTCACACTTCCACTCCGCCTCTCCGCTCACTCCGCCGTGCTGACTCACTTCCCCTCTCCTGCCGTTCCGGTAACCTGGGGCCTGCAGGAGCGTTTAGCTCCGTTAATCCCTGCTTCCCCACCACTCCCACCTCTTTCCTGTCTTCACCTTCCTCTTGGGTCTAATTTAAGAAAAAAGATCCTGCTGTTTTAGAAGTGCAACACCCTTCGGGAATTAACATATACGCACACATAAGTATGTATTTAACCTACCCATTCTATATGCATTCCATAAAACCGTGCTATTTATAGTTTTCGTATTGAAAATGGAACAAAGATAGCAAGCCATTGTTGTTTTCCTTGCCTTGGCTAACCTCCTTTGTACTTTCCTGGTTTTTATCAGGGACTCTGGATTGTATTCATAATGAATAAAAGCCAAAATATTCATGCAAGTAAGTACAAAAAGCAAAAGGAAAATTGGTATATGAATGTACAGGCTGCAGAGGACTGAGAGGTTGCGAAAGTGTATGCCTATAAAAAGAATGCCCTGGGATGTGGGAACACGGGGATCACAAATTCAAGCACAGCCTGAATGCAGCAGTTTAACAGACCTTGTCGCAAAATAAAAAAAATAAGAGAGAAGCGGGGTGTGGTGGCCCATGCCTGTAATCTCAATCTTTGGGAAGCTGAGGCAAGAAGATCATGGGTGACAAATTCGAGGCCAACCTGGGCTTCACTGCGAGTTCAAGCCCAGCCGATCCCGTTTCCAAACAGGACAGGCTGGGGATGTAGCTCAGTTCCAAGGCCCTGGGTTAAATCCCAAGTACCTCCCCTCAAAAAAGTCACCAAAGATGAAGTGCCGGCTGGGCCCATTATCTTCCCTCAGCATGGCCCACTTAAGAAGAGAAACAATCAATTGCTTAGCCCAACGTCATTTATTATAAAAAAATAATAATACAAGATCCTAAGGGAAAGGAAAACTTCTCTTGACAACAGCAAAAACAAAATTTTCCTGACTTAAAAGAAAATGCCCCATAACGGGCCTCACAGGCTTGGGCATCACACAATACCAAAAGGCACCCACAACCAGTGATAGTGAACCTTTTATAGCTTTCAGTGATACAAACAGCCTCCCGTGGCACGCGTGCTATAGGTTCACCACCCCTGCCCACAACAAATCTAACAGGAAGCGGACATCCCCTTCCTCTGAAGGCCCCTCGATCACTATTTTCTACTTCTGCATGGCTTTTCTTTCCACAGCCCAGCTCTGGCTCCCAACACAGTGAGGTTCTCTGACTCACAACCGCCCAGGTCAGAAAAGAGCTTCAGCCAGGTGTGGTAGTGCACACCTCTAATCCCAGCACTCAGGAGGCTGAGACAGGAGCATCGCTGTGAGTTCACAGCCAGCCTGGGCTCCACAGCAGGATCCTGTCTTTAAAACAAACAAAACAAAAACAAAACAAGAGGGAAAGAAAGGAGCTTCAGTCCCTGGGGTTTGCCAAGAGACGAGAAAGGCTAGTGCTTCTGCAAGAGGGGATACTTGGCTTATGGAAAACTGCGTGAGGTAACTTTTCCCAGAGGATTAACACTACCTTCAATAAAGACACGCTTTGAAAGCCACTTTTACTTCTTAGGTTTTTCTGCTGGGAACAAAAGTCCTTTAACAGGGTTGGCCACTGTGGCGTTGGGAGTGTGGACTGCAGAGGCTCCCATGCCGCGGGAGCTCTAGCCTCCAGGGTGCTGGAATGAGAGGTGTGCACTACCTACACCCGGCTGAAGCTCTTTTCTGACCTGGGCACGCGTGCCACACGAGGCTGTTTGTATCACTGAAAGTCCAACCTTGGACTTGAGGTGGGGTCTCTCACTCCCAAGCAAGTGAACCTGGGAACCCTGTGAACTCATCATAAAACCTGTGACTTTATAGGTCATGAAATTCCCAGAGCAGACCTCTGTTTCACCCTCACAGAGAGGCTCTGGTATGTTTGTGAGACATTTTTCTTTTTTTAACTTTATCCGATGGATACGGGGCCTGGCCCTAGGACGGGTTAAGTGACTCTTGTTTGACTTGTTTGGAGCAGGGTCAGAAGCAGTGTTAAAGCCCAGGAGCCAGGTCTTTGCAGCTTCCACAGGGCCACTCGCAGCAGCTGTGGGGGACAGGGTTGTGAAGCTAGGCTTTTATTTCAGAGGTAGTGGAGACCTAGGGCCCAGGGGCATCCCAGACATTCTTATGATGTGAGGCTGGAGGGTGGGAGAAGAAAGTGAGGGAGGAAAGAAGGAAAATCAGGCAGGTTTGGGGAAGGAAACCCACGGGCCATTGCCCCATATAGGGGGAAAGTCAGGAAGGATGTAGCAGTGACTGGAGTAGAAGAAACCAGCAAAGTAAGGAGTCCTCACTCCCTCCCCCATGTAGGGGCCGGTCCCGCAGGGGCGCAAAATAAAAAACAACTGTGCATATGCACTGGGTAGGTATAAAACTGAAAAGTATCTTGTAAATATAAAACCTCGATTAGCAGCAAAACCATTAAAGGCAAAGATAAAAATCTTACCTGTAAAAATAGAATCTACCAGCTTCATGCCACCCAGGAGAAGGCTTGGAGTTTTTGGAAGAATTTATCCTCTGGTTCTTGACCTATTTACACTAATTTTATGAAAAGAAGCCCACAATGAAGACTTTCTGAAATAGACAAGGCCTATGCGATCCATTTTGTATTGCTGGAAGCACACAAAGGTATAAAGATAGGAATGACACAAGCACTTCATTTGGAAAGAAATCAGAATTCTCACCACGCTGCGTACCTCCTACGCAAAGACTACCTTGAAATACGTCTTGTCCTTTTCCTACTGCCTCCCCCCTCCGCCCCCACCTCTTCAGTACGTTAGGGTTTGCGCTTTCCTTAGGCCACACTTCGGGCTGGCACCATGAACACAGCGGTCGGGACAGGTCTTCTGACCTCTCACCGGCCTCTTCCTCGCAGCCACACCCTAGCAGGGCATGGCCCTGGGCCCACAGCAAGGAGATGGCAGGTTAAAGGCAGCCTGGGGTCACCGAAGCAAGGCCTAGCGGCCGGCTCTGGGCCCCATCCCTCTCAATGCTGCTGTCTTCATCTCCTGTTGGAAGTTGCCCTCCAACCTGTTCCTCAGCTCCCTCTTATCTTCAGAAGAATCATTTCTCTTGCTGTGGAATATAAGTTCTCCTGGTGACCCTGGAGCATAGCAAAGTGTGGTGTACACAATAGGCATTTGAAAAACAAACTTCTGCAACCCTTATGACATTTGCAAACCCAATTTAGGGTAGAGATAAATTTTCATATTTTACTTCCTTTTTTGTTGTGGTTGTGGCACTAGGGATCAAACTCAGGGGTGCTCTGCCAACGACCTACATCTGCAGCTCTATTTATTTACTTTTTTATTTATGGAGGGGGTGCCAGGGATCAAACTCATGACCTTGTGCTTGCCAGGCAGGCGCTGTGCCACTGAGGCATATCCCTGGCCCTTTATTTTTAAATTTGAGATAGGATCTCATTAGGTTGCCCAGGCTGGTCTTGAACTTGCAATCCTTCCAAGTGACTGAGATTACAAGGTGTGTGCCACTACGGCCAGCTTAAATTTTGATACATTAGAAAATCATATTTTAAATACTTTTTTTATTTGCTAGGTCAGTTCACTACTCTGTTAGTGCTACATCAAATGTATGTACCAAAGACAATTTGCATAGAAATAGCTAAATGAAATAGCTTTGTAACTTACTTTTTGTGAGTTGATCCAATAAGACCCACTAAATGGAAATTAGGAAAGATTTGGATGAGGCTGATAAACTCTCAGATAGGGTTTGCCAAGTAAATTTGACACATTGTCAGCAGACCACATCATGCTCTGCCAAGTTTTAATCCTGTCCCAGATGGCAAGAAAACTTGCCCAAGACTTACATTAATGTTTTGAAATTTTTCCCAATTAGAATTAAAATATAAATATGAAAGGCTGGCTTACATTTTTGTTGCATTTGAGAGAAATATACTACATGTATTTCAGCCTAATTAAACATTCGAGCAATGCATACTTGTTTAAATTTCACGACCTAGAAAATGGAACATCTTATGCTTGCATTTCTTGTAGTACCTTTTGTTTTACTTTTTTGCCAAAGGCACTTAGCTCTTGCCACTGATGCCAGAGATGAGTTTTAACTACAAGAACAAAGTCAACTGGTGTGTATGCTTGTTAACTGTCCCAGTCCCAGATGCACACTCTTTCTCCGAGTACAGCTGTCACCTAAAACCAGAAGGCCACAGGAGTGGGAGACCACCACAGTGGAATCCCACAGCGGGGGCCGTCAACACTGCCGTGGATTCTCGGCTCAGTCCTCGGGCGTCTTAGCTGTCAACCTGACTTGATCCTGTTCGTGGCCCTCCAGCAAATTCTTCGCTTCTGTTTAAGCCTACCGGTCTATTTGGGTAACGAAGAGTTTGCTTTTGAAGTTCAGCACGCTGAGAATCAGAAATAAAGTACTACCTCTTCACATGGCTAAACAGATACATCGGCTATGTTTTATTGCACTGTATTTCTAAAGAGACCAAGCCCCCTCCAACTGTCACTCTTTCTGCTGTCACCCAAACTGGTGATTCTTTATCCTAAAGCAGCTTTCACAACTGATTGCAATTCCTCCAATCAGCCTAAATCCCACACAGCACCACCTCAGCTATTCTAATGCAATAGATAAAACAGGTAAAAGTCATGCTGCAAATGTACACAGCCGACACATCCATTAGCAAAACATTCAGTTTAAATCCCAATGAAATAAAAGCCGACTGCTCTGCCATACAATAAAGGTGACTGTTCACAAGACAGAAATGTGATGAGAAAGCTCATCCTTCTTGAAAACCACAAAGAATTTATGGTTAAAAGGTTCCGGTTAGATTTTCACTTAGCCAGTTCATCAAACACAGCCACAGTCTATGACACAGGAATAATAGCTCATGTATAAACAGAGGAGGTTTGAGGATCTTCTAATAAAAGATGATACAAGACCAGCAGCATTATTTTGGTGCACACTTCCGGTCTCCACCATTCACTTGCCAATTCAAAAAATTTCAGAGTTCTCTGGAATTCCAAATGAATGGCAGGGATTGTATTTTTAACTACCAGGCTCTAATCTCTGACTTCCATCACTGCCTTGCCAAGAAGCCCCCGCTTGTTTAAATTAGCAGCAGTAGCAGCAGCGGTGTGAAGATGACTTCCGCCGTGGCCAGCTGTGGCAGTCTGTCTACCCCTAATCCTTTCCACTGAGCACCACTGGCTTTTCTGCAGACTCATTCAGCCTGAGTCTCCTTAGTCAGAACAGAGACAAACAGTGTGTCTGTGGGACAGTCCCAAAGAAGCAGTGAGAGCCGCCGAAGGGCCGTAAGACCTTAATATCCGTGGTTCCTGCAGTAGTTTATTTACCAGCATGTCGTGCCCAGGATGAGAAAGAAAAGGGCACTGTGAATGTGCCACTGAGCGGAGAAAACCGTTTTGGGGAAAGGGTGACTCATCCAGCCGGCCTCACAGCGTGAATCACCACAGAGGGTGAGCAGCTCAGCCATTGTGTGAGAGACCCCGTCATCCGCTCCAGCTTCCCAGCACCCAGCACTGGCAGATCTGACTTTGCCTCTGCAATCTGAGCCAAACTCTTGCTTAACCTCATTTTTTCCTAATCCCTAAAAAAACAAGAAAAAGAAAAGGACTAGAAGTTTTTGTTTGCTTGTTTGACAAAGGCCAAGAACCCTATGGAAGAACTTTTGCTATTTCACAATTTTATTATCAACACTCAGCATTTTATTTTCTCTTCTTGTATCAGGATTGATAATGTTATTAAAAAATTTATAAAATACCTTAAGAGTCTTCTGTTGGAACTGAATAATTTATGAGTTTATTTCACTTCATACTTCCAAATAATAGTGATAAAATGAACTTGACAGTCTTCACTTTTCACTTTTCACTTGTCACTTTTCTCACAAACAAAAACATAATGAATCATAATGAAGAGAAGCAGGAAGAGATGATGTTCACTACCTGTAAGAAATGAAATTTATTCATCCATTTACTTCTTCAACATCTACACTGGGATTACATCTTCCACAGGGATTCAGGTTCCAAAATCATCTCTCAGGCCCCGGGTGTGCCTCAGTAGCAGGGTTCTTGCCTAGTCCTTAGCAGTCTTCAGGCTTCAAAAGCCTTTGATCCATAGTTCTACCACCACCAAAACCACAACAAAAGCAAGCTTTTGAAAACAAGAAGCATGCTGAAAAGTACCACCACAAACCATTCAAATGCACAGTGTACATGGCGTTGGGATATTATTCTATCTTTCAGTGAGTTCAGCACACTCAGTTCCTTCCAGAGTTAGGAGATGGTGCCGCGCCCATGGCTGAGTCCTGATGGAGCAACACTGTCCCCTATCATGTACGGCAGTACCAGCAGGCATGTGGAGTTGAACTTGTGCCTCTTCAATGCGCACAAGGTGCTGAGTTCGTGCGATGTCCAGGCTCTCAGGAAGCTGACAACCACAAGGGTGGGAGGTGGCAGATGCGAAATGAGTGGCATGGGGTTAAGAGCACCGACTCTCATGTTCTGTGTAACTGTAAATGGTCTAGGGCACAATATCCCGTTGTAGTAGCCACACGTTAGATACACCAACCGCATCACTGCCTCTGACATCTGGCAGCAGCTTTCATCTCATCATCAATTTTAAAAAGCAGTTTGTTTTTAAGTCACTGGACCACTCAAAATGCTAAAATACTTTGGAAATTGTTTTTCCAGGCTGTCTGTGTCTGACATATGTTTTTAACATGTTGTTTTTCCAGTTGTTCTTAAATGGGACAGTGACGTACCTCTTGGCTTCTAAGACACTCCAAGCGTAAACTATTTTGAAGCTAAGACTGTGGCTGCCGTCCTTTCTCTTCTAATGGGGCCAAATGAATTCAATGTCACTTGACCAAAAAGAGAAGGCAAAGCCACTTTAAAACCAAAAATTCTTTGCGGTTAGTCTGGCTTCTCCTCTGTTCATGTGAAGGGATTCAATTGCTTTTTGTTGATTTTGTTTTTCAGTTTTAGGAAGAAGATGAGCCACAGGCTCTGGCTGTCAGAGACACTTTCTTTCTGTACACTGAAAGTCATGACATGATGTGAACTTAAAAAAGCAAAAACTAAGGCTGGCGTGAACCCTGGAGTCTGAAGAGAACCTAGAGGCACTTTCCAGGGTCAGGGTTCCATTTCCTGGGAAATGATCAGGAAGACTGAAAACAAAAGCTCAGCCTTCAGAAGGGACCACAAGACTACAGAGGCCACGAGCACCTTCTGCGAAAATTACCCGGAGGCTGCGCCGCAGGTGCCTTGTGTCTCAGACCCAGTCTTCAACATTTCTTCACAGGTATCTCGGCATCTTAAAAAGTATCCCCGAAATGTGACAAAACGGCGCAGTGGATCTGAATTGTGCCTCTGCCATTAACCGTTTAAGAGATCACTGTAATCCCAGCACACTCTGGAGGCTGAGGCAGGAGGAGCTCAACCTTGGCAAGCTTGCCGCTCACAGTCTCACAAACTTAAAAAGACCAGAGATTAACTTCAGTGCAAAGGTCCTGGATTCAGGGGCTGGGGATATAGCTCAGTGGAATAAGCGCCTGCCTAACAAGCGCAAGGTCCTGAGTTCGATCCCCAGTACCGCCAAAAAAAAAGGTCCTCGATTCAATCCTCAGCACAAGAAAGAGAAGAGAGGAAAGAAAGAAAGAGAGAGGGAGGGGGAGAGAGAGAGAGAAAAAGAAGGAAAGAAAAACCTACTACAACTTAACACCTCCAATCCTTGGTTCTTCTAAAAGGATATATTTCATCAAAAAGTTAAAAAAAATAAAAAAGAAGTAAAGCGCCAAGCACTGTGCCAGATATACATGAGACTATACATATTATTTCTCTTCCCTCCCCTTATGAAAAGCTATCCAAACCATTGAAAAGAAGCTAATTCAAATGCAAAAAAACCCTGCAAACACTCTCAGATATACAGAACCCAAGAAAATGGGGGAGAAAACAGGAAGAAAATACTCCCACCCAAAAAGAGAGAGGCCCCTGCAGCCTGGCCCAGGTGGACGCAGTAAACCGAACACTGACGTAGGAGAAGCTTTTCCATCGAGTGTTTGGTTTCAGACAGGAGACCTTTCAACCTAAGAGCTACCTCATTCTGGTTCCTTTAATTAATCAATTGGCAGCCTCCAAATAGGTTTTCTTGAAGCAGCAGAAACAAATGTAAAGAACACCAAAATTCTCAAGTAGATCCCCCCCACCCCAATGAAGGCTCTCCTGGTACAGACGTAACTTGAGGGAGAAAATGATGCACAGCATAAACCTCCGCCTTGCCCTCTGCAGAAAGTATGATTCAAACAAAAGAAAAAAGCACATGCTCCAGACAACAGCTTTAAAACAGCATCAGATGCTCATGAAAGAACCTGTGAACTCACTAAGGTCACTCACATATCACCAGGCCTTCTAGAGGACAGTTTACCAAAGCTTTGAAAAAGTTTGATCCAGCAATTCCACTTCCAAGAAAATTACAGTGAGGAAACAGAGGCAGCTGCTTAGGAATACCTGTTCCTCACTCTAGGCGCTAGGTCTGGTCACGGGACCTAGTTCTAGACGATACACACAAATGCATGTGGCACTCTAGGGAAATTGTCTCATTTTTTTGAGACAGGTCTAGCTATGTAGTCCAGCTTGGCTTCCCCATGTTGCTCCAACTCACAGTTCTCTGACCTCAGCCTCCTGAGCGCTGTTATTACAAGTATGCACCTAGCTAAGGAAGTTCTTCAAATGGAAGGAAACACAAACTGGTACATTTTCTACCCTTCCTCCTTCCTCCAGCTAGAGGACATGATGCCTAAAGCTTCAACAACTCTTTTGCAGCATGAGGAACGGAAGCTACGCAGCAAGACAACTCCCACTAAGTAGTGACAGTAACTAAGCACCTTCCCACCAGCTCCTTCACTGACTTACTTCAGATTTAACGCAAGAGAATTGGACAATTCATTTCCCACCCTTACAAATCACAGACACAATTCCAGACTAATACAAAAAGTATGCAAATGTATATGCAAAGAATAGTCTTTGAGGTTTTGCTTCAATATTAAATGTGTGATAGCAGAATAAATAAATTATGGTACAAGCCATAGCAAAAAAAAAAAAAAAAAAAAAGCACAAGCAGAAAATGACACAGATCTGTGCTTGTCAAAACATTAAGATGCCACAATATACTGCTAAGTCAAAGTAATCCCCCTTTGGTTAATAAAACACACATGAATGAGAAGGAAACAGACTAGATTTCTTGCACTTTCTTTACTTTCCACCATCAGCATTGTTTCTAATCAGAAAAGAGAGTAAGAAAGTCACACTCCCCATACCGAACCCACATCCTACTTAAAAAATAGCACTGCATTCCACATTTGAACTTGTGCTTGCTGATTACAGCCTCTGAAAATAATTCCATAGCTAGAGCGCAGGGCTGACGGTGCCGTCAGCCCTTTAACTGTGCGTTGGCAAAGGCGCCACCATAATAATCCCAGGAGTGCGCAGCCTGAAGGTGCTTGGAACCACAGAGAAGCACAAAAAGGAGAGAGGAAAAGGCAGTAGAAGGAAGGGATAAAGAGGATCAGGGAAATTCTATAATTAAGCGATATTTTCTGGCTGCTCCTGGCAGCTGTCTGAGTGCAACAGGGCATCTGAAGGAGGTGCCAACAGACACAGGTGGCCCCTCCCTACGCAGGCCAAGCAGGGCCTATCATTCTGCACCATCTGTACTTCACAGGACAACGGGGGCATCTTAGATCCAGCACCTGTCAGCTTCCGAAACGCCCAGCTGCGGCACTGTTACTGCTGGCATCTACCTCATCCAGAGGGAGGGGCATGTACTGTATCTGGAAAGATTAGGGTAAAACATCTTCGACTGTTCTTATGAAAGAGAATGCATGCCTCCTGCAACTGGGTTTGCTTTCTTCTTGTCTTTCCCGACTTAATTTTTTTTATTAAAGAAAGCTACCCTTGCAGCTGTATTTTTCATTTCTTACCCCCACGTTAATGATACGTACGCTACTAACATGGCTTAAATGTAGCCTGATGACCACAAGGCTTCTTCTCCTCTCACCATGAGCACACGCTGCCTCCACTCGTTCAACGCAGTGCAGGGAACAGAGCAGGATACAGACCCTAGTAATTGTCAGTGGAAGCGGTATTTTCTTTACAAGATACATTTAGATTCTCTTCCTCTCCATGAGAACTTTTTGATGGGATTAAAACTGGAGGAGCCGCTATACAAGCTGTCAGATGCTCAGCAGTTCTGATCGCGGGTGAGCGAGGAGGCATTGCCCTCAGCAGATACTAGAAACCTACTTGTGGAACAATGGCTAGATACAGCAATGAAGAATGGACTTACTTCAGCAAATCATTTTGTTTTTCAATATTAAATGAATCAAAGGAGTCTTATTCACATATTAAATATCTTTGTCAAACAAGTACTCATAAAACTCATTCAGAAAGATTTGTTCTTATTCCAGGAAGGACATATAGACACCAGAGAATCCTACAGTACCATCTAAAACAATTAAATCATCATCAACTCATTCCTGTTCCATGCAGCAAACTGGCAGGCCGAGACTACCGTCCTACACACCACGGGACCGGAAAGTACAGCACACACACAATAAATAAATGTTTGTCTAAGAAACGAAGGAAGGAAGGAAGGAATTGGTATTAATATTCATAATAATGATAGCTGTGGTAATAGTGATTCATGTTAGTCAAAATATTCACAATAATCATGGTAATAATGTGTGATGATTATAGTTGTAGTCAAATAGCATTTTATAGGTTCAAAAATTAACTTATCACATAACAGGTATACTGATCTCCATTTTTAAGATCCAGAATCTCAGCTGGGACAAGCATTAAACGATTTAGTCCTTAGTTTTCTGTGGTAGATCAGGGTCAACTCCTATCTTGATAGGCACACCCAGGGCTCAGCCATGATGCCACATTACCTCTGTGCGCCCAGAGGTTGACACACAGAACCGGGATCGCGAGAAGGAAAGGACCAAAGCCTGTGGACAGTCAGAGCGCAGCTGCCTGACTCCAGGCTGGGACAGCCGTGTCCTGCAGTCGGTCCTCCTCTCGCGCTCAGAAGCCACCCTCTTCAGGTCATGTCCCTTCTGAGACCCTCGAGTCGCAGTCGCACAGGGGGTAAACTTGCCTATGAAAGGGACCTTCATGCGCCTAGTCTTCAGTCAGCTGGTTCTGTTAGGAAGACAGACTCTCACGCCAGCAAAGTAAGTTGGGCTTTGTGCTCCCATAGTTGGTATTAGGGGGAAAGGAGGGAGAAACAGAAGTACTACTCTAAAAATTAGAACAAAACAGAGCCCAAGATCTCTATTATGACCTCAAAAGCAAAGCACTCACAAGGTGGATTTGAAGATGCAAGGGTGGCAACTGAATACAGCACTGCTGTCGCGGGAACCCAGGTGAGTCCTTCAGAAACCAGCCCCCGACCATGCCAGCTCCTGGGTGACTTGCCTTGCATTTTTGTGATTTACTGATCACTAGGAAAAATATTCAAATGGGGTTGATGTGCACATTCTATAACACCTTACAAATATAACCGAAATTCAGTGTGAACACTGATCAGTCCAGTGTAATTATTTGTAGAAACAAAAAAGAGGTAAATTTCAATTTTTCTAAGCTACCACCTTGTAGATTTCATGATATTTTATTTTTTTTAACAGCAGCAAGTTTTATTAAAGGCAGGAAAAGAAACAGGCTCTACAAAGTCAGCCAGGGCCAAGTAAAAGCAGGAAAAGTGCACCCCGCAGCAGCGACGGCGAACCTTCTGGAGCTCTCAGGACACGCACGGCCGCTCGGAGGCTAGCCACCCACCCGACGGCGCGAGCGGCCTGCGCAAGAGCGAACACAGAGCCGGTATTTCACATCCGTGACACTGACGCAAAGTACATCTTTGCGATGCGCTCGGAAGTAGGACATAGTTCTAGTAGAAGACACGCTGCATCTTGGGGAAGGATTTCCAGTCATTTTTAATGACTCTGAGAAGTTCACGTTTAAATGCTTACGTATATAATAAGTAGGACAGCAATGCAACGAGAGTATGGACAGATATTAGTTAGCATGCGCTGCCTAATGAGGGAAAAAACAAGCGTGTTACCACCACACTGAGACAAATCAAGAGGAAACTGAGAGATACTTAACTACGTGGCTGTCTACATAACTGACCTGTATTTTCTTAATTTGCTCCAAAATGGTTTGGGAACATTAACTTTTCATCAACATAGTCTATAAAGGAGACTAAAATGAGCCAGGAAGCTGATCTGTAGCTAGGGAAATTCTGATTAAAATAATAGCTATTGTGATCAATAGAAAAGAAACTCTGAGCTCAGACATGGGAAGTCGTCAGTCACTCTGTGGCCACTGAGGAGAAAGATTACTGATTCTGCCGGTCACGTCACTGCACCACTGCACCTCATCTAGCATTCTGACTTAAAATCTCTGTGGTCAGGCTCAGCCAGAAGGTCTCTGAGGAAATGCAGTGATGAGGTGGGTAACTTAAGGATATCCTACAGAATGTTAGCTCTAGAAGACAATCCCCCACACCCCTGGACTCCAAAGGGTTCTAGAGTTACCAAAGATGTTTGGTTTTGAAAACAATGAACGGTATATTTCCCTCCTAAAAGTTACACAATATATATGAATATAAAACGCTTCAGGTTTAAGTGAGTTTAACCCAGTATTTCTCCAATTTATTCTATGTATAACCTTTTTTATACTAAACTGTTAATATAAGATACATTGCAACAATATTTCTCAACCCCAACTGACCAGTACAAAGAAACTACAAGCAATTCTGATGGAGATGCTATGAAGTTTTGGGTCCAAAGCATCCTAATGACAAAGTTCATCTAAAGCAAAACTAATATAGATGAGAGAGAAAGACAGAGACTGGCATATGTATTTATATATTTATACATGCATATATATATATATATATACAAATATATAAAAATGCACATCTCTATATAATTTAAAACTAAACTTGTGTGTTTAAGTAGTGACTTGAGCTTTTTTTTTAACCCAGAAAGCTCTTAATCTTCCTCCTTTAAAATTAGGAGAATGGATATATCTATTCTTAGTGTGCTTTCAACACGAAGCTTTGCTTAGTTCGAGGTCACAGCTGCTGCAAAGCACTCTGGGTGGCTTCCTTCTATTCTCTGAAACAACTGGTGGGAACCTAGCAATAGCCATCAACCCAGCTGTTCAATCTTACTTTCTAACTTTAGCAAGTCACTTTGCCACGAATGTCACTAGGGCATGCCACATTGAAAACCACACCACCGAAGGTGGATTCCGACCCCCCTTAAAAAACTCCAGGCACACAAAGCAAAGTTACACCCATGTACCAACCACAATATTGCCCAGATGTCAGTTGCAGGGTGCATGTGACCTGATTTATGTGGGGTACACCACAAATCAGCATACCACCACCTCTCCCCTCAGTTCAGCCCTTGAAGAAAGTTAACAAGCAGTGGCACAATCCACAACCTAGAACCTAGAAGACTATAGAACCCCCCATCTTCGGATTCCACAGACGTGCACACACGCTGCGCTGCCTGAGGTTGCTTACTAAGATACAAGCGGGTGATGTTCCATAGTGCTAATGCACCACAGCCGTCAGGAGGCCCACATAGAGCAGTTACTCCATTTGATTGATTGAACGTGCCCCCAACCTAGTTTCTTTTCATTTTTTAAAATTGCATGTTCGTTGTAATTACTTGTTCCAAAGCTGGAGAATTTTTTGACTGTTCATTATCCTTTGAGAGTTTCTAATTAAAATAATTTCCTTCGGTGAAAAGAGCTGCTCTTTTCCTGAATTTGCTCAGAGGCTGCTGCCAGAGGAGAACTCGAAGAATGCCTCGCTAAGCTCCCCTGTAATTCACTGCCTCCATTGTTAACATATGCAGGGACTTAAAGCACATTAAATGATTTATACAAATAGAAACAAAATGTTCTTTGAGTTCTATTGATAATTTAACCTTTAGCATTTTTGGATGCAATCCCAGTTCTCAGGAATCGGGGACAGCCACTGAATGAAACCATTATGTAAAACATTATTGTGGGAATTATTTTGTGTGAAAATATACACAGCATATCATTTAAAATGTCTTTGAAGGTGGGCTTCATAACTCACAGCTCAAATGCACATGTCTTGTAGGCTTCCCTACTGTATGCTTTCCCTCTGAGGGCCACAGAAGTAATCTTCAACCAGCAAAGGAACCGAGGACCCGGACGTCAGGGAAGGGGTCCCTGGGTGGCTGAGGGTCTGGCAGGGGCCGGGGGCCATTTCAAGCACTTCTTGAAGCTGTAATCGTCCTTTCTTGGTCCAGGAGCTGTGAACGCGGATGCGTTCAATTTATGAGCATGCATCCAGCAGTCTACTTATAATTTCTGTATCTGTCTACAAGAATTCGACTTCAGTTTTCAAAGGAAGTAAGAGAAATTACTGCCCTTCTTTCATGTACATACAGAGATATATTCTTCACCTAGCGCAGGCATAAGAATGACCCTAAGAAGGACGACAGGCGGAGTGGCCTACACTGATAACCCCAGCACTCAGAAGGGTGAGTCGGGGCAGAGTTCACGGCCAGTGCGGGATACAGAGCAAGACCCTGTCTCAAAACAAACAGAAAGAACCTTAGGCATTTACAAGGAATGGAAATAAGACTATGTTTTTTGAATTAAAAAATGTTTAATTTGTGGTTTGACAAAATATCTGAGGGTTCTGGGAATATTAGAGTGTATACTAGTTAATACATGATACCGAGAAATCGCTTCTGTCTTGACAAGATAGAATGAGAAATTTACAAAAAACATTTGTTGTATTTTTATCAAAAATTTTAACCCCATTTAATCGCAGGAAACCGTGTATGTCTTTGAAAAATAATTCAGGACTTGTGAGTACAGCTTAGCAGTAGAGGACCTGCCTTGCACTCTCAAGGCCCTTGGTTCTACCACACGTTAACAGTGGAAAAACAAGGAAATCAGTGAGGAGGAACAGATTTTTTTTAACCAGGTAAGACATAATTAGTACGTGCAACACGCGAATCTTGACTGGATGCTGCACTGGAGAACACACACGCAGCTACCAAAAAGTTTTGGAACTAGGGGACTCTGAGAAGGAGTACATAGGAGCTTGTATTACTTGCCTGGACGTAAATAGCGTTTGTCATTATATGAAAGAACGCTTTTCTCTCAGAAGGTGCATGCTAAAATATCTAGGATGAAATCTTCATGTGGTTACTCACTTGATCGCAAGTAGTTTAGCTAAAGAAAAAAGGAATATGCACAGAAATACAGCAACATGTTAACGACTGCTGGGTCCAGATGAAGAAAGACTATTCTCTCTTCTCCCAATTTGAAATGTTTGAAAGAAAAAAAATATTGCTCGTTTTGAAAATAGTACTTTTGCTCTAAGAAAAAAACTCTTTAGTTTTAAGGGCTAACTATTTAAGTAGTTGGTGATTAAAATATTGTGGTTATTATCTGCTTGAAAATACTTCCATTAAAGAATATTTGAAATAAATACAACACATGTTAACAATTCTTAATTCCTGATAAAATGTGTATGGTATTCTCCTGAAGTAGAATGTGCCCTTGCATGTTTGACATTTTATAGCAGATGTCAAAATACCAAGTTTTGATGCTATTTATTTGCTCTTTAATAATAAAATCCTTCCCAAGTCTTCTTGCTCTCAAATTTTCAAAATAAGTTTCAGGAGGCTTTCTCTGGAATTAATATTCATGTTACGATTTTAAATTCTCCATACATTGATGCAGCCTGGGGAGGAACACGCTTAACTCAGCAGACCCAGAATTCAGATTCTTGATAAATAAAAGTCAAATGGTACAATCTCCCTCTGTCCTCCAGTTCTAACAATAATTAAGGGAGGAATGGTGAAGGGCCTAAGGGAAGTACTGAAGTCTGTTCTGCACCCTGAATACTGTGGGATGCTTTCTAAAAGCAAGTGATGATATTCTCACCCTCAAAACAATCTTCAAGAATCCACTTTTTCCAGCCAAGTGTGGTGGTACACGCCTGTTATTCCAGAGCTCTGGGAGGCTGAAACAGGAGGGCCAGAGGTTTGAACCCAGCCAGGGCAAAGAGGAGGACTTCAACATACATCTCATCAGCTGTTAGGACGACATGGACAAAGACCCCTCATATACCTAGTGACATCCTTTCAGACTTTGAAGCCAGAGGCATATAAGCAAAGATGTTGGAAGTACGGTCAGAAAGATGTTAACTCTACCACCCACTAGCTGTATGTCCTGGTACAAGTTATTCGGCCTCTATTTGTCAGTTTCTTTATCTCTAAGTTATAAGCACTGCACAGTGGCTAAAAGATCTGGGCCAGTCTTTGCTCCAATCCTAGCTCCTATACCTACTAGCTATATAAGCTTGGGCAAGTTAACCTGTGGCACATATGCCACAGCAGGCTATCTGCTATCACTGAAAGCTCTAAAAGGTTCTCCATCCTCATCTGTTCCTCTAACTCAGTTTCCCACCAACACCCATTATATACAAAGACCTTAAAACAAAGCCTAACAAACAGAAAACCATCAATAAACATTACCTGTCATTATCAGGACAAAAAAAATCCACTCAATCAAGTTACCACCCAGTCCTTGGTCTCCTGATGAAGCTCAAAAACTTCACTTGTATCAATACCTCACTCAATACTTAGAACAGTCCTGAAAAGAAGAACATATTATCACTGCTATGGTTTGAAGCTCTCCAGAATTCAACAGTGGGAAACTTAATCCCCAAAGTCAAATGTTAGGTGCAGCTGGAATCTTTGGAAGGTGACTGGGTCATGAAAGCTCAGCCTTCATGAATGAAATAATATGTTCCTGAATGAATGGGTAATGGTGGGTCATCGAAGGAGCTGATGTCTAGTGATGGGAGATACTTCTCTCGGGCAAGGACACTGTCTTATCACAGTGCCTCCTGCCACATTATGATGGAGCAAAAGACCCTCATCAGATGCCAAACGAACTTCCACTCTTTATAAACTACCCCCTCTGCTGTATTCAATTATATCAACCAAAAAAACGAAGACATCCCTATTTTATGAATGAGAAAACCATGGCTCAAAGTTTAGAGTTGGACTGGGGTGTGCCTCGGTCATAGAATGCTCATGTGACATTCCCAATACCCTGGGTTTGATCCCCAGCACAAATAATTTTTAAAAGAAAAGAGAGGCCAGGCATGGTGGCACACACCTGTAATCCCAGCACTTGGGAGACTAAGGCAGAAGGATTGTTGTGAGTTCGAGATCAGCCTGGGCTACAAAATGAGCTCAAGGCCAGCCTGAACTGCATAGTGAGACCCTGTCTCAAAAAGAGAAAAGAAAAAAAGAAAAAAAAAAGTGAAAAATTTAAGGGAGCTGCCTGAAGCTCCATAGCTCGTTGAAAGCTCCACAGTTCATAAACAGAAGAGTACCAAAAACCAAGCACTCTTGAAATTTTCTTTTCTTAGTATCCCATAGAATCAAAGAAGATACTCAGATTCTTAAGCATCTGAGTCTAAAGTTAAAGAAAAATATTTTAGGTAAGGTGCGGTGGTGCACACATGGCATGCCTGTAATCCCAGCACTCGGGAGGCTGAAGCAGGAGGATTGCTGGAAGTTCGAGATGAGCCTGGGCTACAAAGTGAGCTCAGGGCCAGCCTGAACTGCACAGCAAGACCCTGTCTCAAACAGGAAAAAAAAAACAAAGAAGCCTAGATAAATCCAACAATCCCTCTGTGGACTCTGCAGAATAAGACATTACTTTCTCAACAAATGCAGGCCACTTCTGCCCACTCCCCAGTTGGCCTTACTAGGAGCTCCCACAGGTGGCCTGGGTCGGCTCACTTCCTGGACATTAACAATGAGGGGGGGTGCTTAACAGGGGTATCCAGCAGTAGAAAGCGGGAGGGGCTGTGCCTCCCAAAGGGAGGAATGTAGCTTCACAGCCCTCGTGGCACCTGAAGTTGGGTTTCAGTGCAAGAAAAGTAACACTTGCTTTTAGCTTCTGCCTTTGTATACCATACATTTGTCAAACCTGCCTTTAAACCATTTTATCCTTTGGTTCTCTTTTACCTCCTAACTGGCAGGCTCTCTCTCCAGACCCCTTCAAAGTTAGATTCAACTGAAAGGGAAAAACTGCTAGGCAAATCAGCCAGGTTTTTTGTTTTGTTTTTTCTTAATATAAATTATGTTTTTAATCCCGTGACCTAGAGTGGGTGGCCCAATCACCTAGAAAAATGAAATGTTTGGTTTTTCACCTCACTGTAATTCCTGCCTAGTCACTATGGCAACCAGCCAATATGGCGCTGGTGGTCATGTGTTGTGCTCAGCTAGTATGGCGTCAAGTCAATATGGCGCTGACCTCGAGAGGTCAGAGCCAATATGGCGCGGTCTTTAAAGGTCATATGCTAAGCACCACCCTCCTTCCCTTGAGTCAAATTATAACTTCCTACTTCCCTTTTTGTAATATCCTGTTTCCCCTTCCCACACTCCCACCCAATCCTGGTCCGCTATGTCAGGTGGCCTGCCTCCTAATCCCCACCTCCCGCCTGGGCCTCTTTAACCAGGGATCCCGCGACACGCCCTCGGAAGTTACACATTGCCTTTCTTTCCCCTACTGTGGTCTTCCCTGTGCCCACAATAAAGGCATATTTTATATTTTGCTTTACTTCTCTCTCCACGCTGGAAAAAACCTATCAAAATCATGACTGAGATATCATGACACTTTGGCCTAGATTGTTGTTCCTGTAGTTAGTACATACAAAAAGTTGTCTTACTTCTTTAGTTTTTTTTTTTTTTTTAATTAAACACAAATGAACAGGGTTGAGGATTTAGCTCTACAGTGAAGCATTTGCCTAAGCAGGTGTGTGCAAGGCCCTGAGTTCAATTCCTAGTACAGTAAAAAATTTAGTCAATTTCAGAGCTAGGAGTTTTACTACTTTTATATTTAACTCTTGAGCCATTGGGGCAAAATATTATTTAAACACCCCTTTTTATAAAGACTAACAGTTTAGTTCCCAATGCAGACTTCAGTGTTAGCATTTTTTAAAAAAGGGCCCTGCAATGCTGCATGTGGTGGCGCATGCCTGTAATCCCAGCACTCAGGAGTCTGAGGCAGGAGGATCACTGCAGGTTCAAGACCAGCCTGGGCTACAAAGTGAGCTCAAGGCCAGCCTGAACTACCTCAAAAAGACCTAAAAAAAAAGAGCCTTGCAAAGATGTTCAATGTACAGATCAGTACGTCAAATTTTATGTAACAAATATACTGACCATTAAACTACCAGTATTCCTTAATGCTTACTACATCCCAGGTAGTTCTAGCAATGGTCTAGTCACAGCACTGTAAGTTTCTAACACCCACTGCCATATGTGAGTGACTTTTCCCAGCAAAACACCTATGTTCCTCCAGCTACCTGTGTTCCATGACGCCCTCAGGCAGCCTACCTGATTTACAGGTACCTTCAGAGCTGCTTCCCTTCACTGAATAAACATGGTATTATTAATGGTACCCACCAGCAACATGTAGCTACCATCACCGATCAGAACGGCTTTGCTTCTGAAAAGCTATTATCGAATACATCTTTTAAAACCAAAGCACCTGTTCTTCCACATGTTTTATCATAAAGCTCATTACTAGGAGACAAAAATGTATGCATCCTTCCATCCACATCTAGGATATTAAACAATGGAAAAAGGCTGGGCCTGGTGGTGAGTGCCTATAATCCCAACACTCTGGGAGGCTGAAACGAGGATTTCAGTTTGAACCCAGTCTGGGCAACTTACTGATACCTTGTCTCAAAATAGAAAATTTTAAAAGGCCAGGGAGGTGGCTCAGTGCAAAGACCTGGGCTTCAGTCCTGTTATAAATAAGAAGAGATGGGGGGGGCGAGAACTAAGAGAGACTAAGAGACCAATCTAACCTCCTTATTAATTTGTCTTCTGCTTTAAGCACCACATTCTTAAGTGTCAGCAAGAAACATCAGGATGGCTCACGTCTCACAAACCACCTCACCCCGACCAACAAGGCACAAGAATGTGACCTGGGCACAAGCATACTTTTCTCTGAGTGCCAGCCCGCCTAGTGGGCCTCCCAAATCTCCCTTTATTAGTGCATCTCATTTCCCCTTTGAGGCCTGGCACTGCCAATAATGGACTGGTGGCAGCAACCAAGTCCACCGGCTATGTCCCCCATGACAGAGGCTGCTCCAGTGAGACGGCCTGAATGCTTGGAATACAAGTCACAATCCTCTCTCTCAGCCCACCTACATTAATTCAGGAGTGCTTCCATTGTGCAATTCACCAGCCGAAATAAACTCTCCGATCCCCTTAATCTGAGAAAAGTCTGGGATCTTTGTACCAAGGAATGACTTCATTAAGAGGCTTCCTAACAGTAAGCCACATCAGTCACCCTAGATGGGCAAGGAAATGCAGACACGTGGTCATCCTGTGTGGGGACGTAAATGCACCTGAATTGCATTCTGAAACTGAGAAAACATGGAATTTTCTGCATTCTATCACCTAAGAATAAAAAGGTCATCTTTTTTTAAAGACTCATTATAGTTCTTATTAGTTTTCCTATCACCTTTCTTTTCCAGTGCATACCTTTTCATAACTGTCACGCTGAGTAAAATATCTCCATTTTCCTTCCTCTAACATACCCTTATGCCATTAAAAACTCTTCTTACACATCATAATTTTCTTAAGCAATTCCTTACTGTTTAGATTCCTTACTGCATTTAGATTTTTCTTTTCTCATTACAAATTATGCTTCAATACATATCCTTGAGCAAAAGTTTTTCTTGGTGTTCTGGATTATTTCTTGAGGCTGGAGCCCCAGAATCAGTATTACTGGGTGAAAGAGCACAAATCTTGCATCTTTGACTTTTTGTTTTCCAGTGCTGAGGGTCCAACCCACGCCTCACATGTGAACTTAGCACTCCACTTACTAACTCAGCACTGGGCTACATCCCCAGCCCTATCTTTCCTTAAAACTATAGCTATAAGATGATCACTCACGTAGAGACTTTTAAAATTGTTATCTGTGTATAAGAGTAATTTTAATAAGTTTGCACTATAGAATTATCTTTAATTGACAAAACAACTTTCAATCATGTTTTCACTATTTCCATCCCTGACATGTTTGGATTGTATCAGTCCGTTCAGGATTCCAAAACGGCAGTGAGAAAGGGCAAGGTGCTGCAAGAACCTTGCTCAGAAATTAGTCTAACCTGGATGTGGGGCCACGGATTTAGTTCAGTGGCACGTGCCTGCCTGGCAAGCGTGACGTCATCAGTTCAATTCCTGGTACCAAAAAATAAAAAATGAAAATAAACTGGATGTGGTGACACACAATCTCAGCAGCACCCTGGGATAATGAAGCAGACGAATCACAAGTTTGAGCCCAGCACAGGCAATTTAGTGACTTAGTGAAACCCTACCTCAAAATAAAAAAATTCAACAAAACAGTTAGGAATATAGCTCAGTATGAAGGCCCTGGGTTCGATCCCTAGTACCACAAACTAAGGAGACAGGGAAGAAGGGGAGGGGTTACTGGGAGGGAATAAGGGAAGGAGAAGGGGGGACGGGAGGCTACCATTCTGCATAGTAATGACTTGTGAATTAATAGCTAGGTATCAGGAGAAAGATTTAATTCATCCAAGTTAACAGGCTGGAGAAAACAATGCATCTAATTAACAAATGGATTATTCTTGGATCCTTTTGCTAGTCTCAGAAGGATGAACTTATTGATTCCTCTGGCAGAAAACACAGAACAAATAACCAGGTTAATCTCTGAAGTTCAGAAAGTTGGCCAGTAATGACTGTTAAGGGCTCTGTGTTCAGAAGTCCTGCCAGACGGGCACTGTTTGCAAATGACTGGGAAATACAGTCTACTGCCATCAAAAACAGAGGAAAAGAAGGATTTGGTTAAAAGGGTGAGTCTCTCTTTGCCCAGGCAAAACCTTTCCAAAATAAAGAAACAGTATACACTGGCTGCCAACTGACCTCTGCTGAAAACGGGATGGTCTTGCACTGATACGCATTATAACCATTCGCGAAACTACTTCAGTGGCGCTGAGTGGAAATAAGACTTAAATGAAGTCTGCCAACTCCTGACAGTGTAGCAAAATCCCCAAGGAAAACACTCAAGATTATCATTTAATCTCATTGTTTTAATTTAAAAGCAAAATGCACCGGTATAATATGTATTCGAGTGTTAACAGAAGCTACAATAATATGAAAGAGGACTCACTGAACTTATTCAAAAACATCAAAATTTCAAGGGCTGCAGAATATCTTTAAATAGCAACAGGTATATATCACACAGAGTAATAAAATGGGGACAGGGTTTATTAATAATAATCTCTTCAAAAAGTAATATCATTAAAAATCAATAGCAATAACTCTAATTAAGATTTTAGCTAAGCACAGTCCCTGATGGGAATATAACTGAGTTACTCTATGTAAATCGCTGGTACGCAGGAAGCACTATGAAGCACTAGTGAAGCTGGTAAAGCTACAGCGCAGCAGAGAAAAGAGGAGCCTGCCAGCCTCCTGTCCCTGATCCTCCCACATGTGTGCCTCCTCCATTCCCCAAGCAGCAGAGCTGGGATCCCAGCTGTCTGTCACTAACTCCATGCGCCAGAATAGGAGCGGTACAACAGACTTACCTGAGCTCACAGCTCTGCCACCTTGTACTGCGGGGTGGAAATAAGACCGGCTTCCCCAAGGCAGAAGCCACCCTGGGGGCACTCATTCGATAATTAAATCCAAATGAAGTATCACCACTGTAAGTCATGAAATTGCCTATTTACATTACAAGCTGCTCGACCGGTAGAATGTGACTTGATGTGCTGTGCCAGTGTCCGGGCCCAGGAGCTTCTGTTTCTGTCTCCTGGAATCTCAATGCCATGCCTCAAGGGAGCTCAAGCCATCCAGAGAGGAAACTCACATGGAAAGAAACTGGTACACCCAGCCGACACCCAGCTGAGTGTGCTACCTTGAAAGGGAACCCCAGCCCATCAGGGCACTTCACTGGCCACTATGTGGAGCACAACAAGCTGTTCCTGCAAATGTCCGTCCAAAATTCAGAATTGTGAGCACGATATATGATTGCTTCAAATCACCCTCAAGCACATCATCTCAGTAAAGCACAGAGCTGTACTCAGGTTCTAATTATTCAACATTTCTGACCAAAAAAATATAAAAATTTTAGGAAGTGCGTGAATATTTGCAAAGAAGCAATCCAAATGACCTAGCATGAGCATTTCTCCTTTTCTTGACACTGTCAATTCAGTCCCCCAAGAAATTGTCTGATAGCTAACACCAATACTTCTCTAGTCAGCAACTAGCGCAAATACCCACAGGCTGATACGCATCCCATTCCCTGCCCCATAATGTCCTTGTAAACAAATCTGCACCGACCTGGGATGTGAAAAAAAATATTGTTCGTGTTTCTCTATCAGAACATCCTTTTCTTTAGCTGAGTGTGGTGCATGTACCCGTAAGACCATCACTTGGGAGCTGAGGCAGGAAGATCAGAGGTCCAGGGCCAGCCTAAACTGTAATAGTGAGACCATGTCTCGAAAACAAAACGAACAAAACAGATCCTATTCTTTCTGCAACTTTTAAGCATCTCCCAGTATACTGGAAAAGTAAAATGTACAGGTTTGTAGCACCCAACCAACAATCCCAAAGGGCATATAGCAAATAAACTGCCATGTAACCATGGGACAGAGTGGCTGCCTCAAAAGAGAAAGCATTTAGTGCAAGCAAGATGTGAGGCACAGGTTTATTAAGACTTGAAGTTCCATTTATCCACAGAGATTTACTCAGCGGCTGTGGTAGGCCTTATTTCTATCAGGTTTTAAGTTCCTTTTGAGCGTGGACCACATCTAAACTTCACATTCACCACTAACAACCACAAACCAGGCCTCACTAGAAAAACCGGCCACATGCATCTGTAAAGGACTCAGATAGAATGGGGCGGGGTGAAGAAACAAACGTTTCCTTACGGAAGATAAAAATGAATGTAGCGATGTCAGGCAGGAGAGGAAAACTAAGGGCAAAGTGCAGTGAGAATTTCTCATCCACAGTCGTGCTGTGAGAAGAGATCTTAACACCCTTTCCTGCTCTTTGAAGGGGCACCCATATATAGTTTGCATGCTGAGGGTCTGGATCCAAGAAGCAGCAGCAGAGCTGTGTGCCCACGGGCCACGCAGCCTGTTGGCAGCTGCAGCTCCCATTTACTCTGGGCCTCGGCAGCCCAGACCCCAGCAGCAGCACTGATCTCAAAGGGCCAAGGCCATTCAGGCTGCACCTGCAGTGGAAAAGGGAGAGAAACCACGCCTGGTGGCACAAACCTGTAACCTCGGCACTCCCAGGAGGCAGAGGCAGGAGGATAGAGGCGAGTTCCAGGCCAACTTGCGCTACAGAGGAAAAAAACTGAAAACAAAACAAAGCCCTCCACAGGACCCTGATCACCATGACACAACTTCGAAACTGAGCTGAAGCCCTCCAAGAGCTGCTATTCTTGGCACTGCTTAAGGTAAGTGGGCGGAAGCTCCAATCAGGGGAAAAGCCCCAATTTTACAGCCAAAATTAAATCTACAGCCAGGCTTCTTTCTGCCCTAGGATTCAACTATAGAAACTCATTCTCAAACTTAAGAAAAATAGTAACTTTGGGTAACAATTTTAAAACTCTCACAAGAAGACACTCTGAGGGCAACACCATCCAGGCTGCAGAGGCCGGTCAGCAGCAGCCGGCCTCCCTCTGCCCAGCCACCCCTGACTCACCACACACCCTGCCTTCCCACAAGTCCTCAGGAGGGACTCCCTAAACGCAGCTGAGTACCAGATTCTATGAAACAGTAAAAGGAAAATGGAGTTCATGACTGTAGTCAAGCTGGGTGGGGACATAAAGGGTCTTTTGTTAATAACTGTCCAAGGGAATGCAAATGAAGACAGACTGCACAAGGAATGCTGACATCTTAATGAAGATTTATGAAGAATTTTTGGCATAAAAGCCTCAAACACAAGGGGAAATAGTTACATAAAAATACTGCTTTATGATTTCTTGTGCTTAAAAAACAATTCAAAAGACAGTTCCTTCCTAATTACACTAATAATTTAATTTTTCTGTTTTGCTGTACTCTAATTACAGCCCCTATCCCCCACATCTCTGTCTCCGGGTGACTCTGAAGTGGTGCACTCGCCGGCGTGCCCTCGAGCTGCGAGCTGCCCACTGATGAAGCCGTGAGTGATTCCATCTCTCCCTTCCACACAGAAAGTTTTGTGTTGCCCGGTTTTCTTTGTTCCTGTCCTTAGTAATGCAGAAAATCAACTGACATTTTCTACTAATAATGACTGGATTATGAGATGATGTCAATGAAAAAAACAACTGCTGTCACGGTAAAACACTTTACTGGTGCTGCATAAATGTCATCTGCAAAAGAGCAGCATGCGGAGCGGTGCAGGTCTCGGCCAGGGACACACTTGTCACACCCAGTGCCGGGATGGGATGTTGCCACAGTTGTGGATTCTATGCTGCCTTGTGACACATTCAGATAATCAGAAAAACCAGGTTCCCAAGATATACTGAACGGCACGATTTGTTTTTACACTTTACAAATAGCGACGATATAACTAATAATAATATATGCCAAGTATTTTCACATTTCATAATACACAAAGCATTTTTGCTTTTGATCTTCCTAATATTTATTTCATATGCTAACCTTGTATGATATTATCCCACTCCACAGGGGTAACTAGGGTTGTAAATTAATCTCTCTAAAATCATACTGCTCAAAAACAGCTGAGGACTCGCACCCCACAACAGGTCGCTGCGCCCCACATCAAGAAGGCCACTGCACAAGACTTGGCTTTAATCACCCAAAAGACCTCTAGATAAAGGAATTTTTTTTTTTTTTTTTTTTTTTTTGCGGTACTGGGGATCGAACTCTGGACCCTGCGCTTGCTAGGCAAGCGCTTATTCCACTGAGCTATATCCCCAGCCCCAAGACCTCTAGATAAAAGGGAAGCTAACTTCCGGAAATCAGTGCTTGCAGGGTCTGGTTTACTCCTAAAATTCCACCTCTGGTTTCAGAGTAATTCTGAAAATGCAGGAAGTGAAGGAAGTCAAAGCCAGCGCCCCATGCTTCCAAGAAGGCCCGGGGTTCCTCGTGTCACAGCTGCTGTCCCAAAGGCCGCCGTGATCCCAGCCCCCCGCCTCCCAACCCCAGTGCTGACCGGCTGCTGGTGCTTCTGTGCGGGAGGGGGCGGGGCAGGTGTCAGACCGGCTTGTGGCTCCAGCCCACAAGTGCTGCCCTTCCTGGGAAGGGCAGTGACCTGTCCTCACACCCTCCCCCGGTCTCCTCAGATTCGGCACAGAGAGAAAGACTTGGGCCCGGGGTGTATAGCTCAGTGCTCGGCCTTGGCTGGGTTCAGTCCCAGCACGGAAAGAGAGGTGAGAAGAGGAAAGGAGGGAAGAGGCGGGCAGAGGAGGGAAGGGAGGAGAGACACTTCTCTGCACAGTGCTGAGATTTTCTCTCTAGTAACTGAACTGCCGTCATGACTGACAGGCGCCTTCAAGCCCCAGCTGCAAGGGCTGCCTTCTCCCCACCGTGTCCCATGCTGAACACCTCTCCTGGTCCCATCTGCCTGTACAGTACCACTGAGACACTGTGGACAGCAGAGCACACCAGCACACAGACAGACGGACACAGCGGTGGTTTGTACATAACTACAGTGTGAATGTGACTCTCAAAGTCCTATGTTGAAATGTACACCCTCTAAGTGGCGCTTTGGGGAAGTGATTACACCCTGAGGACTGTGATCACGAATGGGATCAGGGTCCTCATAAAAAGGGATAGAAAGTTTATTTGTCCCTTCCGCTACATGAGGACGCGGTGAGAAGTAATCTAGGAGAACAGGTCTTCACCAGACAGGGAATCTGCAGCGGTCTTGGTCTTGAACTTGGACTTCCCAGCAACCAGAAAGACACCCAGTTTATTTCTGTTATAGTAGCCCACAGACTAAGCAAATTACTAATTATTTCACAGCATTGTATTTTCCTGCACCAAATTTAAGCTTTTTAAGGACAAAAATAGTTCTGATATATGGTTTAGAGTTTTCTTGTTTTATGTGTGTTTGTTTGTTTTTAGTGTGAAATGTTTCCAGAGATGGAGTCTGGCTAGAGCCTCACACACCCTAGCAAGTGGTCTGCCACTGCTGTGCCATAGCCCCAGTCCTCATAACAGTTTACAATAACACAGCATCTCACTGAGTTGCCCAGGCTGGCCTCGAACTTACGATCCGCCTGCCCCAGCCTCCCAAGCAGCTGGAATCAGAGGTGTGTGCCCCATACCCGGCCAAGCCCTAGTTTTTCCAAGGGAGTGTTAATTCCAAATAGTCTGGCCCACTGCACTCTTGGGCCCTTCAAATTTCTAAGAAATTCCAACACTTCCCCAGATACTAGTTGACTAAATCTTGTCAGTAAACATTATAGTATAATACTTAAGCTATGAAGAGTGCGGCCCACGAAAGACTCAAAGAACTATGAGTTGGGGAGTATTAGTATTTGCAGGAAATCAGCTGATAACAACTTACACTGCCAATTCTCTAAGTAAAATTCTCATGGAAGAAGCAGACTCTGGGGTCAGAGGAACTATGTTGACATCCCAGGCATACTACACATAGGGAAGTTGTTTTGCATAAGCTACCTAACCTCTGTGTGCTTTAAAAGCTTCCTTGATGAAGGGAGTGCGGACACCCATAACATAAACGAATAGGTTCATTCACACTAAGTGCTGGGCAGTGCGGACTCCACCTCCATCCAGCTCATTGTCAAGTAACAACGTCAATGCTGAGTCACAGGTGCTCTGAGGAAGTGTTGATGCTACCAGACAGACACAAACAGGGAAGACTTCAGGCTCCAGGAAAGTCAGGGAAAGCGTCTAGGAGCAAAAGACTCTCTGAAAGTAATGCTTTGCAGAAATTCCCAAGGGACGGTCTAGAGTGGGAGCGTGAGGGTTCCATGGAGCTAGAAATGCACGTGTTTCACACATCTGACCTAAGGCCAGATTTAAATACATTTCATTAAAGAGGCTACCACTCTGACCAGAGCAGAGCGGAGGGGAGAACCGTGTGAAGGGGAATCACAGGAGCGACAAGAGAAATCACAGCGCTGACTTCCTAGAGTGGGATACACACGTTGCGGCCTGCATTCAGATCCCGTCTAGTTTCCATTTTTTGTACAGTGGTGTTTACATTTTTAAACAACTGTGAAAATCCACACTTTTGTTTCCATGAATCAAGTTATCTGGCCGGAACACAGCTCCGCTCGCTCACGTCTACACTGTGTGGCCGCTTGAGCAGTTCTGCCGCAGAGCTGGTCGTCCCTGCAGAGCGGCGCGACTTGCGGAGCAGAAAGGCTCGATGCCTCTTGCAGCGGGGCAGAGTGAAGGAGGCTGTGGTGCATTTCATCTTGCAAGGGCAGCCCGGTTCCACCAAGCAGCTGCACTCACCCGCGGGCTATTTCCTCTTCTTTGATTACTGAAACTCCCCAGCAAACTATTGTTTTCACCAGGCAGCCAGAAAACAAAGATAAAAGTTTCCACAGAGGAAATAATAGCCTTCCTCTTCCAAAGTCCTCATCTGCCTCACTTCCAGTAAAATTAAAAGCAATGCTTCACTCATAGGGGTTTGCCTGTGTCATCTTCCCCAAATCAGTTCAGAGGACTCCAACTGCGCACTTCTACGGGCAGAAAAAAGTATGAGGCAATGAACTTACCCTCAGAGGAATAAAGAATATTTAATATTACAGGGAACAGGGCTGGGAGGTAGCTCAGTGGAATAAGCGCCTACCTGGCAAGGGCAACATCTTGAGTTTGACCCCCAGTACCGCAAAAAAAAAAAAAAAAAAAAAAAATTACAGGGAACAGAAAGAATTTTTTCTTCCTTCGAGATGTTATCCTGACATTAAAATATGAAAACCGCCCTTCTACACTACATATTTGCTAACACTGAAAAATCACAGTATCTGCCCTTACCTTTTCAACTTGCCAGTTCTGCAACTGAAAACAAAGTACCAAGTTAAGGTCTGCTTGGTGTTCCAAAATGATTTTAAACCTCAGTAGTTTGTTGTTTGATTTTATTTCAGGTTGGTTTCCTCCACCAGGGAATAAATACTACCTTGTAGTGCATAAACTAGGAAAATCCCATTCCTGGAGCCTCTGGAAATAACTGTAAGGTTTCTATGCTCGCTGACATCATGAGTCCAGCTATTATGTCCCTGGAGATACAAATGGCCACTCTTCATTTTAACTGCAAATTTAAAGAACGCTAATGTTAGTTCAACACAGGTAAACAATCTCCAGTACAGTATAAATAAAAACCCCTTTGTGTTGTAAATAGTACTTGGTCATAGCGGGAGGTGGAGGCAGAGCAGGTTAGGGAGAAGACGGCAAGAGCCAGCAGAGTCCAGCCACCCAGGACGCCGAGGGCAGCTGCGGAAGGCTGGAAGGCTGCCGCCACGCACCCGTGGGCTCACTTGTCAGACCCTGGTGAACACTCTCCTCCTTACACACACCCAGGGATTACAGAGAAGCAATGGGTGGACTCTGCCCTTTCAGATGGTACCAACATGCAGGTTAAGCTAAAGTGTGTGCACAACCAATAAAGCTATCTACAGAACAACAACACTCGCCACGGTTTAGCTAATGACCGCCTGCAGGCCAACCAAGTGGGCAGCCTGTTTTTAAACATAAGGTCTTCCTGGGATATGATACTGACACTCACTCACTTACATGCTGTCTATGGACACTTTCATGTTACACTGTGAGAGAAACAGCAGAAAACGTGCGGCTTCAACACCAAAGATACTTCCTATTTGTCTTTTGCAGCGGTCTGCAACACCTGACAAAGGCCAGCAAGAGATCAATCCAGCTGCAGTCATCGGGAAGGAATGGGTCTGGATCCTGAATATTCATGGGTTTCCAAAGGCAGAAATGAGAAATGAATATTTCGAGGGGCCACGACAGGAAGAGCCTGGGCCGAGAGAGGCCCGAGATGAATGAGGCGGAGGGTGTGAGGATGGGCACCATGGTGAAATGGTTGACGTGCTTACCTAGAATACCCAGCGTGACAGTTAATACCACAGCCACGATGCGGGCTACCTTATGCACAGGGCGAGTCCCCTTTCCTCCAGCTCCCTTGACATTCACGCCAAATGCCACTGGCACTTATCAAAAGCCAAGGTGTATTACGGGAGCTCAAACTTCTTCCCTGATTGATTACTATGTTCAATTGTAAATTTGTATGTCACTTTAATTTCAAAAACACTGTGGGGGGCTGGTTATTGAGTTTTATTTTGAGATGGTCTCATTATGTTGCCCAGACTAGGCTTGAAGCTGCAATCCTGCCTCCGCCTCTCAGAGTGTGGGGATTACAGGCAAGCATCACCACATCCAAACTACTATTACTTACATACTATTTACGTACTATCTAGACTTGCATTTAACCCTCAGTCAAGGCAGACATTATTACCTACATTCGTCAAATGAGGTGAACTGAGGAACCACACTTGACCCGTGGGACCGAGGCTGGGCAGACCGGCTCAGAAGCCTGAATTCCCCACTGCACCTCTGACTCCTTAGGAAGACACAAATATCAAAGGGATTCAACATAGCCCACAATCTGGACCAGAGATCCTGACAAAGGTCAAACAATCAAATAGGAATGCATTTGGGGCATACCCTTGCCAAACCAGAACTGTGACCTAGTGTTTACATTAGCTAAAACTTGCTGCTTAAAATCTAGATCAAAGATGAAGAGTTTGAGGTAAATTAATTACGTGCTTCCATGTGATCTGGCCAATTCACACCATTTTGTTACAATGAATACTAGGTAAATATTCACAGGGCTTAATTAAAAGGAAAAGAAAAACAAACACCAAAAGCCCAAAAGCCTGCACCTGCTAATATAGCATGCCTTGGCAGTTGGAAGATCTTTATTTTGCACTAGGACACTTAGGATCCCTTTGTTTTAAAGGCAGTCCCTCCATGCTCACTGGTACACAGTAAATGGTGCTGGAGTGTGTGCCCATCAAGTAATATCTTCTCTTCCGGGCAGTGTCATAAAGAGATCCTAACGACTTGTGTTGCTGACTTTTCCTGTGTAAGAGGTATGAGGGTGCGGCACTGAATTCCTCCACAGGCAGGACATTTGGCATGACGAGTAGAGATCAGGTGAAAAACAGGACTGACTCCTTGCTTTGTCAGCCAGAGGTCAGAGTTTCCACACTACCAACTTTATAGAAATGGTTTCTTTAACCACGGACATGTTTCCTCTCACCCTTCCCATGTCTCTCCACTCACACTCCCTCCACTGATTCTTTAAATATCTCTTCTTACACAGTGCTGAATGCTCTGTTCCTTTACCTGCCTGCCTTACACAAGCCTGTCTAGAGTCCTCTCTCACTAAATTCCGTAGGCCTTGGAGGCAATGCAGGTCTGAAAACCATGTTGAAATATACATCAAGTGTTCTCCCAAAGTCGAGTTGGGGGCATGGCAGCGGAGCAGAGGCATGTTTACGTGTTCAGGATGGAAAGAAGAGGGGCCACACCTCCCCTTGAGGTCTCAGGCACTGTGCTAAAGTCTGTCTTCCAGCACCCACTATCTCCAACACCCTCCCCAACACACTTTTTGATATGCTATAGTTTGGCTTGGTCTGGTCTGGTCTGGTCTGGTCTGGTCTGGTCTGGTCTGGGGTACTGGGGTTTGAATCTAGGGTCTTCACATCAAACTACACCTCCAGTCCTTTTTTTATTTTGAGACAGGGTCTTTCTTACTAAGTCACTAACTTGCCTCATCAGGCTCGAACCCTCAATCCTACTTCTTCAGCAAGAGGGCGCCACTGTGCCAGCTCCCAACATCATCTAGCTCCCAATATCACCCATCTCTCAGCCCTGGGCAGTCTCAGAAGGCAGACTGTAAAGGCAGAGAGAACAGAATGAAGGTATGAAAGTGTCTGGGGCTGACCTAGGCACTGTGGTTAACTGTTCTTTACACAGCCTGATGAGATGAGGTTATGAAGGTGAACCACCACCCTCCACCAGCAGTGAAAGGGCAGAGGGCAGACAGTACCTCCCAGGGCTGAGGTCAGCTGCAGTGAGGGTGGGAGCCTGGCATGAAGGAAGAGCTCCCGTCTCCCCCAACACACACTCCATACAGCCAGTCTCCACTCCACGCATGGATTCCTTTATTGCAGTAACGTAACATTTACATTACATTTTTAAACAAGCAAATAGGCTCATAGCAATAAAATTGTAAAACAATCAAATAGGCTCATAGTGATAAAATTGTAAGATACAGATTTTTTTTTTAAATGAGAAAGATGGGTGAATGGACACATGAAATTAAGAATCCATAATTCTCCCTCCCAGGCAGCCCACTGCTGACACTGCAGTACAACCACGCAAACTTGTTCCTCCTAAGTGTCTTCTAAGGGTCTTTCTCAGTCTGTTTTCAGACTTCAGATTTCACCTTTATCCCATCTGGAAACATCAGTTCTCCTGACACTGACACTTATTGGCAACACCACTGAGGATGAAAGAGTTTTTTCCTCTAATATAACACACATATTTAATCTTATACCTTTTCCCAACGTTAACAAGGCCATCTGCATGCGCGAAACCTGGTATAAACATGAACATCTTTCAAAACAAGACACCAGGGCGACAGCTTATGTGATAGGTGTGGGGTGTGCATGATTCTACTCTACTGTTACAGTAAGAAAAAAATCTTTAAATGTTCCACTATAAAAAATGCTTTGTATATGCACCTAGATGCTGATTTGTGTGCAAACCAATAAATGAAGTACTCATTAAATAAGAAAGATTTTGCATTCAAAGTGCCTTTTTTTTGGAAACAGGGTCTTGCCAGGCATGCTTATGCACCTGTGTAAGCCCAGCACTTGGGAGGCTAAGGCAGAAGGATTACTGTGAGTTCAAGACCAGCCTGCACTGCATAGTGAGATCCTGTCTCACAAAAAAAAAAAAAAGGAAAGAAACAGGATCTTGCTGTGTAGTTCAGTTGTGAAAACTGGGTTCAAAACGCTGGTTTCTACAATTTTTACAAGGGTTTGTCTCACTGGTATATCAGATTCAAAAACTCTCTACGTGCAAACCTATATGCTATCTGGAATTTGCTTTAAAATAACTGAGGTAACAGTCATTATAAAAATTGAGGCGGGCCAGGGATACGGCCCAGTGACTCAAGCTCCTGCCTGGCAAACACGAGGTCCTGAGTTTGATTCCTGGTACGATAGATAGATAGATAATAGACAGACAGACAGACAGATATTAAAGCATTTCTAAAAGGGGGAGGGAATCAAGGACACAAAGGGCAGAAAGCTCATCACTGCTGAGGGAATGAAAATCACTCCAGGGAAATCACTGTACCGGTATCTCTGTTTTTTTAGTGTACTCGAATATTTCTATGACACAAGGATTTTTACCACTGTAAATACACTGCTCCAGTTATGAGTAAGTCATTCGTACCCACTGCAAAGATTACTGAGTGTTACTGGAGTGGCTACTCACTACATGCCCAGCACCGTCTGTGGCCCTGAGTACTCACTGACCGCTCACAGTGAGCCAGCCGGGTAGGAGGTGCTGGGCCCCATGTGATGTCGGAAGAAACTGAGATCCAGAGAGACAAGCAACTTGGCCAAAGCCTAAAGGTAGAGTGAGGCCGGGGAGGGAAAGCAGCCACACCGTGGAGGTGTCTGCTCCAGATTGTTTGGTCCTTTTATAAATGTTATTGTACGTGAGCATGTCTGTTTCATTGTCACTTGCAGTATTTTAGTGCATCCTGTTTTTCTAGAAAAATGAATCAGCCTCTCTCTGTTTATCCAAGATAACAAAACAAAACAAAAAGGGCCCGAGAACAATATTGGTCTGATGGAGGTCATCCTGACTGTAAAAGGAAACGTCCCTGAGTCAATATCCTCAGTGAGAGACATCCCTTCATAAAATAAACTGGGAATATTCCAGCAGGGTTCAAATAAGCATAAACAGCCCCACTGTCCAGTGGAAACCACTCTGCACACGGTGAGCGGTGTTCTCACTGCCCGCAGAGGCTCCTGGCTTGTCCCAGATTCATCACCACAAACTCCAGTCCCCAGTCCCTCGGGCTTTACAGCACCCAAGTCTCTTACTTTTCCCCTTAATTCTACCCTATCCTTAAAAACCCAGGTCAGGGAGCATTTTCCTCTATGACCCCATGTAATCAAATCCTGTGGCTGCAACCAAGTGTTGCTTCCTCTGTACTTTCCTGATTAAATAAATTTCCTTCATTCTATCATGTATTATGAGAAGCCATATTCAGATTGCTCTCTAAATGTAAGTTACTGAGCACACCCATTGATTTATTGTTGTATCCCACAGTTCCAGCACACAGAAAATCAATAGGGAAGGAAAAGTGGGGGTGGAGGAAGGAAATATTCCTCATATGCACAGGCCGGAGACAAATCTAATAATGTCGGATTCTAAAGTCACCAAGTAAAAGCAAAATTAATGTAGGAAAATTGCTCTCGAAAAATCCCCTCACTGCACATGAAGTTTGCTGAGCCACTTCTAGACATTCTACCTCCTAGTAAAACTAGCACAGCCACTTCTCCCTCCAGCTTCAGTACAAATGGCTGAGGAGACAGCTGGCTTGCACTGAGAGGCCACACTGTGCCACCACAAGGTGGTCGGTCACGCTCTGAGGGTCTCCTGGGAACCAAGATGTGCAAAAGGACAAACGGATTTGCATCCCATCTCATACTGCTGGGCAGCTAGACTGGAACCTCACAGGATCCATGTTCTCTCTGTCCCCTCCTCTCTCAGCTCACACAGTAGCATGTGGTACACCCAGCCCAGTGCGCACACAGTGCAACTTCTACTTCAAGTTCACAACTGTTAAGAGGCTTACAGGTTTCCGCGAATTAGCTACATTCCATCACTGCCAGCTGGCCTTAGAATACTAACAAAGGATTTGGATTCTTTTATTAGCTTTGAGATTTTTTCTTTTTTAAGATTTTATTGGTACATTTTAAGTTACTTAAGGGTCACATTTATCACAGGGAATTTGTACCTGTATATGATATATTTTGCTTCTCTCTTCAACCCTTCTTCCCCCTCCTTACTTACAAAAGCTTTGTCTCCATTTTTTTTTTGGTACCAGGAATCGAACTCAGGACTTTGCACTTGCCAGGCAGGAGCTTATGCCACTGAGCTATATTCCTGGCCTTGTTTGTTTGTTTGTTTCCATTTTCTTCCTTCTATTTTTTTTCTTCCCAGTATTATTTATGAGCTCTAGAAACTACTCCCTGGGACACAAAAATAAAGTACAGAATATTCCATCTGTGGACCAAGGGAAATGCCTGATATTATAGTACATGCACATAAGAGAACATGGAAGGACAGATCCCAAGGTGGACAGCAGATATTCAAGTGGTAGATTGTAGGAGACTCTCCCTTTGATTTACCAAGAGCCAGGATTACTTTTAAAATAACTTTTAAGAGTCACTTTGTAAAGGCTATTGTCACATTCTTTGGGATGGACCGTAACAAAAGATTCTGAGGATAAAAGCCTGTGCCCTCTGCAGGCTTGTTCTCTCAGACACTGAAGAATGCTACGAGGAGCTCCTGGAGCCAAGAGGCCGTCTGGCCAAGCTGGCCACAAGCCTGGGTTAAAATGTTACATGGCCAACAGATAGGTCCAGGCCTGCTGGTGGGGCAGCAGACACTGAGGCGCTCGTACCGAGCTGGAGGTGGGGGAGTCCCAACATCTCTGAGCATCCATCTGTGCCAGTTTTGATGCCAAGGCTCAACATGTGTTTATCTCTAATCCTCACCACACCGAGAGGCTAGATAATCTACTCAAGGTTGAACAGCCAGTTAAAAGGCAAGTTCAACTTTGAAGCCGTGCAAGTCCAGCTCTGGAAGGCTCTCTTAACCAACGTAGTATCTGTGAAAGCGATGCGGTCCCTACACATTGGGAACTTGTAGATAAATGAAGAAAAAGAAGAGGGATACATGTCAATAGTGAGGAGTATCGGTGAACGGTCAGTACAGGGGGCTTTGGGAATGTATATCAAAGAAACCCTGCGACTGAAGAGCTGAGATTTGAACTCAGTTCCGTCTGAACCTAAAGTCTTTGTTCTTTGCCCTCCAGGAGGCTGCCTCACCTATCTGCAGGAACCCAGAAAGACAGACGAAGCAACAACTAAGAGGACAGTAACAAATAGGGACAAACTTGCCCCCTCCCCACGCACCACCCAGGCTCCTGGGGGCAAAAAAAAGACCATGCAATCCAACACCTCCTCCAAGTCACGGGTATCTGTGAGGTACTCAGAGACATTCAACCCAGAGATATTCAGGCTCCCGGCCAAACAAGGAAATCCAAGATAAACTGCCACTCTGTCATGACCTCATCCCGCAGGGAGATAGACAGAAACAATGGCAAAGAGAAACAACTCTGTGTGTTTTCATGGCACCTTTCAAGAGGAGACGAAAGTGACCATTAGTCACAGCTCCCCGAGGTGGTACCCATGGCTGGTGAGGCACAGGGAGGGAAGCAGCGGGGAGGGTTTCTCCTGAAGACACACTCACAGAGCCCAGTGACCTCTCCAAGCACGAGAAGTAGCGCTGCTTCCATCCAGACTCTCCCCACTGACTGACGCAGTGTCTGTCAGCAGTATTAAGAAAGCAATCGGGTAAAGAGCACTGGTCGATGATTTCTTCAGTCCTCATATTTTTTACTGAAGCACAACAAAGGTACCTCTGTTTAAGCTTTTTCTTCAGGCTTAAACTGATGGTCTCGGGTGGCCCATAGTTTCCCCATAATGCCCAGAGACAGCCCCAGGAGCACTGCCTGCTGGGGTTCCAGATTTATCCTCCCACAGACCAAACCTGGGGATCATATATCAAGGACATGGCCCTGTCAGGATCTCAGGGAGTTGGTATCTAAAGTTTCTGTTCCAAATTGGCTTTCTTTCTGGATTCCTAGGATTCTGCCATTATACCACCCTCTATGTACTTGATTATGGACCTGTTAACATCTACACACTACTTTTTTTGGTCCTGGCCTGGGTCGTTTGGCGCCCTTGAGCACTTACCTCAGTACTTTCCACAGACCGGCTCCCTCAACTCTGGCAACAGCATAGTTTCTTAGGTAATTCTGTGGCATCTCTGTTCTGACATGAGGAAACTGAGATGCAAAGTTGAAAACTGAACCCAAATAGCCGGGCTCCACAACCCGTGATCTTAACCACAACCCTAGGACGCCTCCCGTAAAGAAGTTTAGGGCAACTTGCTTTCACATTTGAACTAAAGTGCGGACAAAGGAAAGCAGGGCAGGAGAAACAAACCGAGGTCACGAGGGTCCTCCTAGTTTCTGTGCTGTGCCATCAAAGGACACAGCTGGATCTTCTTCAAACCTGTTTGTTCACCCTTAAACTGAAGCAACCACAGAACGCACTTTCCAAATGATAGTAAGTCTGCAGCACAGCCCCACTGCACTGCCAGGTCAGGGCGAGGGAGAGGGTTCAGGGTCAGCTGCTTTCAAATTCAGGTCCAAGTACCTTAATGAAGACCCTCCAGAAAGCTGAATCTCATACAACTCTGCGCCTCTTTCTCCTGTCCCTTTCCTGACCCCCCACGCACCCTCACTCACACACCGTCAAGCACACACACACACACAGTATCTAACCTGCTCAACACAACAGGTTATTTTTATGGGAGCTAAAATGAATGTCTAGATCATTTTTACCTAGTTCTTATCTATCTCATCAGCTCAAATCCCATCTGTATTTCCAGTAACATCAATTCCACTGCAAGACGTTACAGCTGTGTCTGCTCACATGGAGGAATCAGTCATATCTTGAAGTTGCTGAGCCAAGAGACCACACACGTTAGTTTTTACATAAGACTCTCAACCTTTCCCACTGCGGTGCCTTATCGACAACTACTCTGTTTGTTCAGAATGACACAAATGGAGAGAATGCAAACAAAGAAGCAGAATCTGAAGCAGCATAGAAGAATCCGATCATTCTTAGTAGGAACGGTCCTGTGCTGGAGTTAATTTTGCTGAATGAACCACAGATCCATGAAAACACATGTGCTGCCATTCTTACTATATGGTCCTGAAAATGACATGAAATGGCACACGTTTTCCACCTTAGCCTTTGCTTGGCTTGAATAGTTCTGTGGTAGACTACGCATGGCACTTTACAGGGCACACAACACTTCCCCAATGGCTTTTAGGTCTTCCTTTTAAAGAAAAAAGTTTCCTTTTTAAACTTCTCAAGCTTCTTAAATTTGCTTCTTCACTGTCTACTTCTTAAATTTCCACATAGTAATTCTAATCACTGAAGTCTCTGTGAAACTTTATTTCTGTGTGTGTAGTTTTTCCCCTCAATTCAACTAATGTTATTGGAAGGAAGCAGAAAACCACAGTGCCCAAACAGAAGTGACGAACGCTGGGAGCAGGTGTGGTAATGAATAGGGCTCCCCAGTGCAAGGGACCAGGGCATTACAGTAGTCTGTTGTATCTGACCATGGCCAGGACTATTTGGAAACAAGCAACCCGACTTTCCAGCTCTCTTGATGTGCTAATCGAAGTAACCAGGCGCAACTTCTTCCACTGGCCATCTTTTACTAGATGATGAAAAAATACAGAAGGAACAAAAATTAAGAAGAAGAAATCCAAATAAAACATTTATTTCAGTATAAGACAGAAGCCATACTAACATGGCCAATATTCAGTTATGTTACAGATCAACTTTTTAAAAACTACATATATTTTGTGGTCTGATATTATGAATTGCAAAATTCTACAAGGAAGACAGAACAGCGACCTAAAATTAAACTCCTCAAATTACTCTATTATCATTTCAACACATTGGAAGTTCAAGATTAGTATGTAGTTTCTCACTGGCACCATAAGATGTTTGCTCTGGGCCCCAAAGAGTCAAAATACCTTAATCAATCATTGAGCGTTCTTATCTTTATTGTTGTAACTTTCTCTCATTCACTTTTAACTGAGAAAATAATTTGGTAGATATTGATTCCATATCTCACACATGCACTCCTGCAAAAATAATAATCCTGTCTACTATAGTTCACTGTCCATCACCTACCCCCACCTGGTGACAGGCCTGGTCATCTGGTAATGCAATCTTCCCTCCTGAAGCGTCGTGGGGGCCTGCCTTAGCCTACTCTGGAGAGGTTTCTCTGACAATGATGCTATCATGCACGACAGCCAGGTTTATTAGAGTAAATATAGGATGTCATCACTTTCCCAGGTACTAGTACCTTTTCTACTAAGTGCTATCAGCTGAGTGATAAGCCTATTTTCAAAACCCATGAAAAGGGGGGCCTCATTAGCGCAATAGTTAGTGCGTCAGTCTCACAAAAACCATGATAATATAACTGCCAGGGCAAATTATCAGGGATCTTAAATAATGCCCAATAATGTAATACTATATGTATATCTATCTATCTATCTGTCTATATCCGTATACATATATGAGTACTACACAACACTCACAAGATTCTTTTGGCACTTATAACCAAGTTCTATCTTCCAAAGAACTAATTTACTAATTTCCTTTGACTAAAGAACAAAAACTGTCCTGTGATTCTCATTCTTTTCCTGTTATCTCCATTAAAATTCACGGTGACAATTACTGTCTTGGATGCAGTAATTCCAGCACTAAGAATGAATTTTAATGAAGCAATCAGGTTGTATATTTTAAAAATCTGTAAGAATGTTTAGCCTATGGTTTATAGAGTGAAAATAAGACAAGCTAACTGCATAGCAAGAGGACAGATGCACAAGTCAGCCTGTAACTACAAAGGGAATTCTGAGCAAAGTCATGCTCAGATGCCATCAGTTGTGAAAAACATTCTAACTCATTTTTGCAAAGGAGGCTGCCTTTCTTCTCTATGAATTAAAGCCTCACCCACTGAGTAACACCACTTCCATGAACTTGCATTTGAGGTGCTTATTTGAACAAATGAGAAATGATTCCTATGGGTAAAAGCAGGCCCATGTAAGTAGAAACCATGATTGCTCTGAGGACTACCCATCTGCTGTGTGATCACAGAGGACAGAGGTTTAATCATGATCTGCAAACTCAGAGGGCTCCTACTGATTGCCTAGGGTTAGCTGTCTATGATGCTAAAACCACAATGCCCCTGAATGACTATAGTTCTGCTCACACTTTACTCTGCATTTCCTCCTGACCTTACTATAACTTTGACAATCCCCTCTCCTGCATATGCAGTTATCTCTCCCGTCAGCCTCCAGGGTTAAGACTAGGGTCCTTTCTACCACACGGCTTGCATCACTCTTGGAATGTGGTTATTGTCTGCCCAGAATCTCTTCCTTTCTTCTGACCACAGAATTTCCCATCTTCCATCTCCGCCACCATGACTACTTCCATAGAGAAAACTACTCTTACTTCACTCTTAAAGATTCTCAGATGGTCGCCAATGCAGTACCCTGATCCCCTGACCTCAGGGAGCAGGGAATTCAATGCTGGCATATACTGGAGGTGGGGCTAGCCGGAAGCTCTCTCACCCCTTCTAAAGTTGCTTATCTGGGATGGCAGGGGAAGCCCAGATCTGCCTGAGGCCATAACCTCAACTACAGCTGGAGAAAAGGAGTTTACAGCCACACCACCCTGACAGTATTCCATTTTGTTTGACCTTAGGAGCTAAGCAGGATAGGGCCTCATAACTACTTCAGTGGGAGCTGAAGAAAGATCATGGGCAAAGGGCAGAGATGTCAAGGACACAGATGGGGAGTCCAAAAGACACGAATAAAGCCCCTTGGTGTGGACTCAACCTTGACCTCACCTGGTATATACACCAGCCAGTGTGAACTGGACACCCGTCACTTACAGCGGGATAATCCTGACTAGTTCACTCGGGATCACACAAGGCAGAGATAGGGTTCGGTCAGGCTGGAGATATAGCTCAGTGGAATAATCACATGCCCAGCAAGCGCAAGATCCTGAGTTTGATCCCCAGCACCACAAAAAGAACAAAAGAGAGAGAGAGACAGGGCTGGGAACTCTGTGCTGTATTCATGGCCAAAAGGCCGCCTGCCCTTGAAGCCCTCTAGGTTGGGTTATTACTTTATTACCTTAGAGGTGTCGCTCACACTTGCAGTGCGCAAGACTCAGTTCGCTAAATCCTTCTAAACTACCAGTACTTATGCTGAGGAAGAAATTGGTTCATTCTGTTTCTTACTAAAACTAGAGAAACAAGTCATAATCATTTTTCATCTTCAGAATAGGAAAAGAGGCCTTATCAGAGAAATGTGGTTGTTCATGGAACAGACTGCTCTGTGTGTCTCTGCCTTAGGTACAGCGACCTGGTTTTGGTTTTAATGAAGCAGACATTAGACTTACATGCAAATAAGTGTTTTCTTAGGAGGAAACAAGTTATTCTAAGCAGAGCACTAAAAGCCCTGACTCAAACCGAACACCACCTCCTTAGTCATGAATACACCTCCAAGAGTCAGCACCATGCATTTCCCATTTAAGCATCTGCAAAGTGCTGCCTTTCCTAGATGTTTGACAGAGGTGTCATGGATGGAGGTGACACTCATAAACCCTTCTTAGCAATGAATGTGCCACAAGCACAGAGTAATGACTGCTAATTAATCCTCACTCATGGCATGCAGTTCTCCTGCAGGGCCCAGGAAACAAAAACATCACGGATGGCTCACTGAGTCAAACCAAAGTCCGAGGTCTTCAATTGGGGAAATTGTCCATGTGATGATTTCCATAAACAACTGTAAATAAATTTAATTTCTCTCTGTCAATCTTCTGTATTCATTACTGGATTCTACTAATTAATAATAGAGCCATGAAAATGAATGCTAAAAAGCCAGGAAGATACTCAGAATGCGGCATCCAGGGCGAACGCTGTCCTGTAGTCTTCTCTATGGCTCATCGTACTTCCTACGCTTTCTCCCCTAAACCCTTTTTAGTTCAAATCAGTCACTATATAACACAAAGTTCATGACCTGTCTTGTGTGAGCCAGAATTTAAGAATGTCTGTTTACAATCATACACACATTCTGTAGTATGTTTTAAAACTAGAACCAATATGAAATTTAGCATGCAAATGAAAATAATTATTTTATTCATATAATTAGCATTAGAAACTCAAAAGCAGACTGTCTTACTGATTAGAGGTGAAATTCTACTCTTTTTCAAAGTTCTAAAGAAAGATACTGCTGGACATGGTGGTGCATGTGTGTAATTCCAGCACTCAGGAGGCTGAGGCAGGAGGATGGCTGTGAATTTGAGGGCAGCCTGGGCTACAAAGTGAGTTCAAGGCCAGCCGGGACTACATAGTGAGACCCTGCCTCAAAAATATACCTTCGTACATACATAAATTTTTTAAGAATAAAGTACGGGAGTGTTTGTTCACAAGGGTTGCAAAAGGGCATCAATCGGAAAATTGGTGATATTGGGTGTGTGGGCAGAGGCGGTGATGAAACACAGGGAATACAGGGATGCATCCAAGAATAGCATCAAAAACAAGGTGTTGCCCGACTTGGCATGGAGTGAACAGGTAGTTGAACACCCACCCTGTCCTGAGGCTACCAGGCAGCTGCTTGGCCAATACTTGATTTCTGTCCTGCCCTGCCCTCTCTTAACTCACACCAATGTAATATCCTGCCCACTGGGCCACTCCCCAGCAGCTCTTGCAAGCAAAGAAATATTAGGCCAGGTAAGCTAGAGGCTACCAAAAAACAAGAAATAAGACCCTTAGGGTTGTCAGATATAGCAAATAAAAATGCAGGATGCCCACTTAAGTCGGAATTTCAGATAAACAAGTAATTTGTTAAGTACAAGTATGTCCCATGCAATACTTGAGATGCACTGTAGTAAAAATTTATCCACAGTTCATCTGAAATCAAATATAACTAAACATCTGTAATTTATCTGGTGCCCTGAGATACATGTTGACAACCACGTACCTACTATCTATTCCCTTTCTTTCTTGACCACATTCAAATGTTCTCTGGGAATCACGCAACCCCACTTTCAGCTGTGCAGGGTAGTCAGCCCTGCATTTACGCTAGGCAATGAAAAGCAGCAGCAGAGGAACACCAGTTTTTAAAGACAAGGCACTCTGTGCTCGTGGTGACGAGGCTTGAGAACATGAAGCACGCCAGCTGCTTTCCACCAAACCCTTCCCTATACCCCTGGAAATGCCAGAGAGGCGAAGAAAGCAAAAGACAGTGGTAGCTCGAGAGAATGTATTGGTGCTACAAACTGAGTTGGCCAAAGTTTGTGCTAAACCAACCAGAGACATTCAGGGGTTTTCACCCATTAACAAGATTCACAAAGCTCTCTAGCATGGGTCTCTCCTTTTTTTTAGATAGCCGCCTTTTTTTTTTAGATAGCCTATGAATGTCTTCTTTTGTTTTTAAGAAAGTACTGTTGTCAAGGTGTAAAACTTCCCATTATTAAGCCCTTTAGAGAAATTGTGAGCTGCATGCGTGGCCAACAGGGAAATCCAAATGAACAAATACTATTCTAAGAAAGAACTGCCACTGAAATCCAATCTTAGTTCTTGGTATCATCCATTGTTTTGTGTTATAGGCTAATGCTTTCCCAACGCGTATCTGTTTCCGTATGATGGAGCACCGCATCCCGGCCAACAAGAAAAACAGCTGAGCCTCTGGAGGGCTGGACGCATGGTTACCTCAGTCAAGTCTAATGAGCTCAAACTTCAGCACCAGGAAACCCTAATCCGACAGTGCAAGTCTCACAGACCACTCGCACAGTTCTCTCTACCTGTACTTCAAGGAGAGGTTAAAATTCCCTGGCTCCTCTCAAGCTTTCAAGCCTGGGGACCAGACAGGCTAATAGTTTTACTCCTTTCTCAATCAAAGCAGTATTTTTCTTTATTTTTCTTTGATCTTTTAAGCAGAGTTCGTCCCTCAATCTCACAAAAAGCACTTCTTACACTTACCTCACCTGGATACTTATGTGGAGTATTTCTACCCTTAGAGAGAAGGATCTCAGAGCTCATTTAAGATCTAGCTCAATGTTTCTTAGGTTAGAAGACCTGCAAAGAAGAGTTAATCCCAACCAGGACCTGAGTGTAGCTTTCAAAGTGCTCCTGGGACCTGTGGTTTTCTCCCCATCCCTCCTGTGTCTTCATTCCCAAACCTGAAAAGAGAGTCATTCTCACATACTCGTAAGTGACATAAATCAGACTCGCATGTGTAAACACTGTATTGTCTCCCTAGTGTAAGAACCTGAAAGATTGAATCAAACCCAAAAGGCACAATAGATACTGTGAAAGGGAAAGAAACTGCTCACAGGGAAGGAACAACTGGGATGAGAGAAAAGAGAAAAGAAAGAAGGGGAAAAATATATATGTATATATAAAAGGATAGCTGGGATCATTGTACTGTTGGTATCTATTGGTTTACTAAAAGGAACAGTTAACGCTTAATTTTTTTTTCTTGACCAATTTTGCATGACTATATCTGGTAATCTGAACAAATAATTTGAAGACAACAATATGCAATATAACAACCATTACTGAATTCCTACCATCTTGTTTAGTGAAGCTCTGTATCGTTTCTAATTTTTTTTATTTCTTTTTATTCTCTAATTGTTTGATCAATCTTGTATTCTTACATCTGGTAATCTGAGCAACTTTGTTGAAGGTAACAATAGGTAATATAACAACCATTGTTAATTTCTATCATCTTGTTTTGAAATCCTGTATCATTTTATTGTTTTTGCGTTGTGTTGTTTTTGTCTTTTTGTTGTTATCTTGTTATGTTTTTCTCTTTAAAATCAAAAAAGGAGACAGAAAAAAAATAGTTGGTCTCATCTGTTTCCCAAATACCAGTAAGCTGTCCCTCAACGTCTTGGTGAGGACGGAAGCAAAGTACTGCGGACACCCTTCTCTGCAACAGGAGTTTCTCATATCTCCTGTTGATACAACTGGAACTAAGCAAATGCATGAAAATCCCCATAAATTCTAAACTGATGACATCACATATTAGAGGAATTAAAACTAAGCAAAAAACATAAAACAGTCAACCTATCCACTCCAGAAATTTGGTTATGAAAGTATGTAACATTAAGAAGACACATAAACAAGCACAGGAAAATATCTGAAGGATATTAGAAGATTATCCGTAGGTCTTTTTCCTTGTGTAAAAAATTTCCAGTATAAATTATCTTTGCAAGCCAGGCATGGTGGCACATGCCTGTAATCCCAGCACTCAGGAGGCTGAGGCAAGATTACTGTGAGTTCGAGACCAGTCTGGGCTACAAAGTGAGCTCAAGGCCTGCCTGCACTGCATAGTGAGACCCTGTCTCAAAAAGACAAAAATAAATAAATAAATGAATAATCTTTGCAATAAATTGATACTTATGTGAATCATAATTATGAATAGTAGTCTCAAAGTAACTTGTGAAAAAATGAATTTTACTTCTCCCTCTCACTCTGGCAGGGAACGGGTAGACATAGAAAAAAGAGTTTCTACACCAAAACAAGAAACCAGCAACTCTTCTTGGGGCAAAGACAAAGATCTAAACTTTTCAGAAGGCATTCACTGTCTCCACTGTCCTTTCTGGCCACTGCACAGACAGTCTATGCCTCCATCTGGGGATGATTAGCATTCCTTGTTCTTCTTCCTGCAAACCAGTCTGGTCCTGTTCAGCTCACTGTATTTCCCAAGCAGCCATGAGCCAGAAACACGGGGTCAACCTTAGTCATTTCACGCGATGGCCCACTCACGTGCCCAAACCCTTCTACTCCAGTTGGGCCAGCAAACAAGAGTCTGCATATAAATCAGGGTGCCTTTGCCCCAGGATCAACCAGAAGCAGTCACAGTGCCTAAGGTAAAGAGAAGGGTGAATGACTCAGATAGTTAAACCCGCTGGTCCAGGGTCATCATGTAGACCAAGGGAACCTGAAGTCACCCGGAGAATTAAGTTCCCTCGTGTTTTTGAACTGTTTGCATTTTTAAAAAAGCAAACCAAATTTCTCTTACACATTCCTTCTTTGTTTCTAAGCTCCACTTAATTCTAAAAACAGTCACAATTTAATAATGGAAAGGACAGACTTAACCAAAAAAAAAAAAAGCCATAAATTTCCCATAAATATTCTTCGGGCAAGCTCTCCCCTACAAAATGTGGCCGTTATGTCAGGCATAGTGGGACACCTCTATAACCCCAGCACTCTCAGAGACTGAAGCAGTAGGATCCAAGTTTGAGCCAAGCTTGGGCGAATTAGCAAGACTCTGCCTCAAAATAAAAAATAATTCACAGCTGCTGTACACAGGTCAAGCTAGTGGGAAGGGTGCCAGGCAAGATCTGTTCCCACTCACCTGAGGCCAGAACAGAAGGACCAGGTGAAGACTGACATAATCCCACATTCTCTGCCTACCATCAAGATCACAGAGGCAGAAGGTAAGTTTGCATGAAAAAACTTACTTTTTATTCAAAGCACTATGATAAATGTAAGAATTATGAGGTTTCTAAAACCTCCTTACCTTAAAACAAGCTTTAAACATTTTTCTGTTTTTGTTTGTTGTTTTTATTCTGGATCTGCAAGTAGACCTTGCTTAAAATCCAGAATTGTAGGATTCCTTGATTCAGTTTTTATCTTTATTTTTCCAGTCTGGGGATCTAATCCAGGACCTGGAGCATGCTAGGCAAGCCCTCTGCCACTGAGCCACACCCCTTCCTGGATTCTTATTGACAGCACCAGCCAAATCAGTGACACTGTTATGAACACCACCCTCCACATAGTCTGCATCAGATGTGGGAGCACATCTACAACCCCACCACATTGGAGGTAGGAGGGCTGGAGGTAGGAGGATCGCTGAGTTCAAGGCCAACCTGCTCTACATAGTGAGACTGTCTCAAACAAAAGAAAAGCAAGTTTGGGTCAAATTAACATTTTATCTATTTACCCAGTTGCCAAATAGGATATTTCAAGACTTTACAAACTGTAAGAGCTAATGGATGTTTCAAAGTCAGAGAAGGCTCAGGGTGACCAGCTACACTCCAACAACCTTCAGGTACAGCCTACAAAACAGTCCATCTCTTTGCCTGTCCTCTCAAAGAATGAGCTGTCTTCCCTCAAAGACGGAAAAAAGTCTCATTTCCTTTGTCATTCTTCTCAAGTGTGACCAGAGCACAAATCTAGACTTAGGAACAAGAGAAGCCATTAACATACAAAAGGGGTTGGGGGCAGTAACTGTCCCAATCTGACTAACTCTGTCCACCCTGGCTCCTGCCACAGCAGGCCCCACACTTGTTAGGGAAAGCCATAAAGCACTGCATTTACTGTACTGAAACTGATGAGTTTAAGTACCTTCTTTAAAAATAACTTCTACTTATTTACTTACACATGTACTTGTTTTTATAGTCATAATGAAGTCTGTCTGCACTGGCTGAGTTGTCCCCGGCCCACACTCTCTGTGGAAAGGGACAATGCAATGTCCATTTTATACAGGAGGAAACAGAAGCTCGCTGGTACTACGTGAACTCGCTGAGTGGCAGAGCCTTGATTCAACCCTAATATCTGACTACAGAACTCATGGGCACTCGCTATGATTGTGCTCTGCCACTGATGACCCAGGAACCAACCTGTCCACCTGCAGACACAGCCCTCAGGCCCGGGTTTCTACTTTTTAAAGCAAGAGGCTTTAAAGGACCCCCAAGCCCTTCCCTCCCCCGCTCCCTGGTGGGGATGTAGCTCAGTCAGAGAACTCGTGAGGCCCTAGGTTCTATCCCAGAAGGTGGGAGATGGGGAAAAGAAG